>CAKNYM010045036.1:0-18781 GCA_932195095.1 Andricus curvator | reverse complement strand
TGTGACCATCCACTCCGCCATTCCTCCGAAACAAGAAGCCCAGGTACTCCCCTTCCTTATCCCTTCCACCTCCTAATATATATATATATAAATTTTTTTTACCTTAATTATTCATAACAATGTTGATTTTCCGGCCCTTTTTCTTTATATGATTTTTCTCTGCTTTTCGCTTTCCATTTCGTTCTCGAGTTTTTGCGTAGACTTTAACTCGCAGTGCGAATTTTAGGGCATTTAGGCGGTGCTCGTAGCATGGATCCTCTGCCCTAAACCATTCTGGGAAATGCTGCTTAGTTTGGTTTTCGGCTTTTTCAGACAAATGTTCCATCAAATTATCAGAAGCCCAGTATTTTTCCCATGAAGACGCAAATGATTTGAGTTGTAGATAAATTATGTTTGCGAATTGGTTGGTTGGTCTCGCCTTTAGAACTTCTGGAGCGTCTTCATCAAAATGTCGATATTCTCTTAATCGAATGTAATATTCGTTATCCTGAGATTCTTCCATGGGTGTTTTCATAGTGTTTTCTCGACAAGCTTCGCATTTTGATATCAGGAAGCATTTACCAGCGACATATCAAGCGTAATATGTCACCGAATTTTGTTCGTAAAAAGTAGTTCTCTCTGGAAAATTATTGGAATCTTGCTTTTCCTGTGAGTTTAAATCTACAACTTCTGTTTCACTCAAACCTTCTTCTTCATGGAAGACCAAATCCTCATTTCTTTCGATTGCCTCTGCAGCCGTCTCGACATCTTTACGTTGATTGTCCTCCTCTTCTTCAGCTGTTGCAAGTTTCTCTGCAAGGAGTTCTTCGCTGTTTTCCCCAAATGCTTTCTCAACTTTAGCTTGTCAAAAATAACATTACTGAATCCAGGCTTTATGTCATATTCAGCAATCCAGCTTCGTACCGTTGATAGAGAAGGCAGCTTCATTCCAGCTTGTTGCATATGCCTATACGCTGAATTTGAGTAATAATTGAATCTTTTTGCGAAATCCTTTTCATTTTGAGTAAAACGCCTTTTGCCTTTACGAAGTTGCAGAGTAACCATAGCACGAGATACAGGATTATCGCAATGACGTTCATCCAAAAATTGCTCAATACTAACTTTTTTCCGTTTTACTGTAACAATATTTTTTCTGTATTGCATATGTACAGTTTTCAATTGTTGTTGTAGGCTCTGAATTTTTCTTGCCATTTTCCTTTTCTGTGCATCATCGCCCTTTCTCAACTTTCTGAACTTATTAGCCAAACCTTTTTCAATGTTTGCAATTTTATGTTCAGAAGAAAGAGGACGGCACTTATCCTCATTGCCAGAGCTCGTACTTGGTAATGGAGGTTCAATTTTAAGCCACTCCATTTCATTATTGTCTTCATCTACGGTGATGAACCCATCCTTCTTTGCACTAGATGAATAGGTTTTCAGCACTTTCGCTTTCTTCACACGTAGTTGATCTTCTTTATTGTGAAATGTTTCTGCCGAAGTAAGATCTTCTTCAACTTCATTAATAAGTCCGGTCTCTGTTTCCTCCTTTCGAATTCAGGTTCCTCTTTCATCCTCTTCTTCTATCTTCTGAGTTTCCACTTCTTCTCCTCCGATGTCTCCCTTGTCACCTTCCATCATTATATCCGTGTCCTCTTCTGTTCTCTCCTCGACGTCTTCTTTTCCTCCGATGTCTCTGCTATCCTCTTCCATTATCGTCTCGGCGTTCTCCACTATCCTCTTCTCAAAGTTATCCTGTTCTCCTCCAATGCCACTGTTGTCCTCCATCCTCCTCTGTGCTTTCTCGACCTCTTCAACAGTAGCCATATATGTAATTGGATTCTGATTTGGTCTCAACTTTTTCCGAGTCCTGTCCCAAAATGCTTCAGGGAAAAAGTGATCATGACAGATTCCGGCTCTCCGCATTGATGATGGTGTCCACGTCCTCAAATTAGATCCGTTTCCTGAAGAGAAATATACAACCCATTCTTTTTTAGGGTCCTAATACGGCAGTTTTTACATATTATTTTCGACTTCGAAAATGTAAGGAGATGAATAGGTAATTTGAGGGGAAGGGGGGTAAAAAGGGATGGACTGTGATGCCTGTCTTTAAATTATTGACAACGATGACGGACATCACGCAAAAAGAAAACTCTTGTAAATTCTGATGGAGTCCAGATCGATCTCGTGAGACATGTGCCTTAATTATGTTGAGTCTGACTTCACTGAATGTTAATATGGTTCATTCTGAGAAAATGTTGATTCTGGAACAAACGAAAAAATAAATAAATAATGAAAACGATTAATTAGTATGATTTTGAAGTGTATACGAAAAAACTCATTAAAGATTAGGAAGAGAATAGGATCTCAGTAAATGAGAAGAACTGCTCCAATGAAAATTATTTTATTTTATTTAGGATTGAAATGAACACAGGATTCTGATTTAAATCAATAATGAAATAATATTATTGATAATATAAATTTTTAGGACAGAGACTAGCTGTCAGAAAATAGGAGATAAGATAATTTCTGGTTAGAGAATTTTTAAAGAAAGATTATATACATATTCTGGTCTAGAAAAATTCTAAACTTGAAATTTTAAAATAAATAACAGATATTTATTTTGTTTCAAGACCTTTTCTTTTGTTCCGGTAAACAACAGAGCACCTCGAAACAATGGAAACGAAAATTCTCACAATAAATGACGAATTACGTTCCCCAAATAATGTCTTAAGTGAATCTTTATTCTTTACTACAAAAGGAAACAGGCGATACTAATTATGGTTAAAATCTAGAGTAAACTTAATTTGTCTCTAGAGTCTAGAATGTAGTCAAAGGAAAACGATAGTTCAAAGGAAAATTAACCTTAGAAAAGAGAAATAAATATTTAGAAAACAGGTATATTGAAAGGGAATATACCCTTTTTCTTAAGGGTCTAATAGTGTAAAGTCTAAGACTTACATTATTTAAGTAACCTTTAAGAGGTGAAAGAAATGAAGAATTTAGGAGAAATATATATATATATATATATATATATATATCACACACTGAGAGCATAAATTCTTTCAGATGAATGCAGAATACAGAATCAAATTAGGGTAAATTATTTATTCCAAATATGTCAGAATAAAAATGTTCAGCAATTTTGATCAAAAGATATTTTGATTAACAGCCTTGATAAATAATGAGGGAAAGCAGTATGAATTAGGGTATACAAATTGCAATAATACACGAAAATATAAAGAAATGCAAGAAGCATTTCGAACATACATAATTTTAGAATTAAAGAAACAGAATCCAGGTCATAAGATACTCAAAAGTAGAAATCATTAAATAGCAAGGAAAATCTCATTTAAAATTTGAGCAAACATTTCCCTACCCGAATATTGAAATTAATAATATGGCAAAAATATTGAGAATATTATACTTACACCCAGATAAAAATCGTGCGACGCACGCTTAAAGCACGCGTGCGAGTCGCACATTCCGCGATAAAGTGACGGATAAATGCGTGCGTGCACAATGAGGTTCATTCAGCCATCACTCATATTTCGTCGTAGTCCTTGCTGAGTAAATATAAACACTATATTAATAATATTTTTTATTCAGCAAATTTGGTTCAGTTGAATCAAATTAATATCGTATTTCAAATGATTTATGTATTTATCTTATTTCAAATGATATTTGTACCTGTATTGTACATGCGCAATTGTCAAACTTCACGTTTCACCGAACATCGTTGCCGACGTTGCCGTCAGTGAGGTTATGTAAGCGTCATGTTGTAGTGTACACTCGTGCTTTTCCAGTAGTTAATTGTTATAAAATTTCAACGAACTCGATCATTGCGATATTATTCTTCGTATATTTGAGCCCCTGTAGAAAGAAAGGATAGCCACGATTGGGATCGTTTAAAAACCATTTTTGTAGAAGGGATGCACTTCATCGACACGCGTGCGACTCGCACGACGTGCGACGCATATGTCACACATATGCGGACACATCTGTTTGGTGAACTGCGTGACACGCGTGACGATTTATTCGCACTCATGCCTGCACCGTGCGTGGCACCGTGTGCGCATATTGTTATCTGGGCAGATTGAAGTAAATCTTCTCTCCATCTATTTTTCTCTTACTCCATGGACCTAGTTAAAAACCTGAAACAAAATGATAATAATTTTCACAAAGCAATTGTTCTTAGAAAACTCGAAATTATTATAAAAATTTTACTAGCAATGACAATAACTTATCTGAGTATAAAAATCGAAATAAAGTTGACTTCGTCCTCTCATCAAGGAACGTGCACGTGCACTAGATTTGTTATCTTCTTCGAATCTTGAATCGATTATCAATAAAGAAGATAATGACGATTTTAGTGATTTTCGCACTAGATTGAGGATTTTTTTAAGGGAATTAATCAAATTTGAGATCGGACTAATTTAAATTGGTTTTAGTCCATTCGCTGGGTAGTTGAATTTCAATTGGGTCTGTTTTGTGACCGATTTGTCAACTGATCTGGTTTTATCTCAAAAATTCCTGATTAGATTTGAATATGTTACCAAATTTACCGGATTTTAATCACCGATTCGGCGACTGATTATTCGATTGAATTGGTCTTGTTTGAATTTGATTTGAATTATTTTTTCAACCTAATTATGTTTATGGGGATCAGACTCTCAGGCATATGTGTTCTTGCGGGATCGGTTGGATGAGGCAGAGAATTTTTTCATTTTCATTCTCGCTAGATTGTGTTGCGAGGCGCAGATGGCGCATGAAAAGATGTTCAGACCAGTGACAAATAGGAATCAAGAATTGAATCCACTAAATCTCTTCTCTTTCACATTCTTATCCTTTCTACCTTTGTTACTCCTCACTTAGGAATATTATTATTTTAATTTTGACAACAAAATTTTTGTTTTAAAATTCAAATTCACTTTATACGTAAACAATTCTTTATTTATTCTGTTATTCTGTTCTCTATTACATATTTCACTCTGATAATTTATTCCAGCTTTTGATTTTATATTATTAGGTTAAATACTCTGAAAATCTAAAAGATGAAGACGTATGTTATTGCGATCTTTACACACTCTTCTGCAGAATATTCTTTTGAGAACGATTTCAGAAATCCCATCCATCACTTCTGTCACTTCTGACATTGATCCTTTGAAACCTTGTCACTTTTAACACTATTTACATGTTCTTCCTCAAACACATCCAACTTCATTGCTTACATGCACTTACATGAAGCAGGATAATGAGTGGTCACGTAACCTGACTTGAACTGTCAAAAATCTGACACTTTCAAGAAGGCTTATGGAAGTCGTTAGACATCGAGTAATTTGTTAAATAGCAATGAATTAATGTAAATAAAAAGCTGTCTCAGAATAAAGCAAGAGACACCTTTTGAGTAAGGGGGCAGGTGTAACGGCATCCGCCGTTTTCAGAATTAAAGTTTCAGGGCGCTAAGACCCTTTTACTAGATACTCCCTAGACTAGTAATTTCTCGAACGCAAGAAATGAGCAATTATTAAGATGATTAATATTGATATATGAATATCAACGAAAATGATAAGGTTTATTTTAAGTGAGAGAACTAAGATTCAATTATAGTATCGAGTTTCAATTTAGTTATGTACTCGTTATAGTACTGCGCAGTTTCACTGTCTAAAGTGAATTTAAGGTTAGAAACTCGAGACCTTGAGCTATTTTTAGTATCGTTAATGGGTCATGGCGCCAGCCAGACGCCATAAAAAGCGACCCTTGGACTCTCAAACAGGAAACTGTCACCAGGCTCGGTCAACTCTGTACAGTGAAATGGCGAATTCTTAGGACTATGGCGCGGGGACAGAGAGGCATTGAGGGGTACGATATTATTTCTCTGGCACATCGCAGATGGCGCTAACTTTCAACGCCAACGGGTGGGGCGATGTAAAATGCGCGTGCGCGGCAAATTGTTTGTTGTGGCTTGTGGCTGTGATTTTGTTGGTTATGTAGTTCTGTACTGCAGTCCTTCAAATAGAGGCAAAATTAAGTGAATGAGAAACGTGAAATGGGAAATAGAATTATAATTATCTTTAATTTCCTATTTTTCGTTTCTTATTTGCTTCATTTTGTCTTCATTATTCCTTTTTTGTTGAATTATTCTAGTATTCAATACATGTAAGGAAGGGGCATATACATATATAAAGCCCTACACATGCACGCGTCTGCAGTTCTCTGGCTCATCACAGATGGCGCGGAATATCGCCATTTATTTCCCACAGAGTTGACCGAGCCTGACTGTCACTCAAAGTGATTGACGTGCAGCCTGTCGGAAAGTCGACCTTTGGACCCAAGTCCTTGAACTGTCACTCACTTTAATTTCCTAATACCAGTAGGAGGAGCAAAGTGACCTCATTTATGATTGGTTATTCGGCACTAAAAGTGAGTGACGTCAGCATTCCGATTGGGTAAACCCTAAAAGTAGGGATAAATCCCGCCTTAAGCGAGCTTCTAAATATAGATCAGAACACGAAAACTTCAGAATATTGTATCTCGGCGCACGCCTTTTCAAGCTTGAACCTACGACTCTAGTATCTTCATTTATTGTACAAGTCTCGGACTTAAAAACTTTTTAGAATCTCGAAGGTAACGTAACCTCACTTTCATGTTCGTTAGCGTATCGTTTAGCGTTTACCGTATGCTACGGCAGGCCTGCCCAAGTAGGGGAAAACTGCTCATTCGCCACATGTTGGAGTTTCACCACCACTTCCGTTTTCGCAGGTCCAGAGGCTTGGGGGGTGGTCGCTCTCGTGAAGTTGAATGAGTAGAGGTCGGTGGTGGTGTTAAATTCCCATCTGGCAAATAAGCAGTTTTCCCCTACTTGGGCAGGCCTGTGCTACGGAACGATATGCAAAATCTCCCTAGTGATTTGACTCTTACGCAAAAACGCACCGCATTGCGCATCCATGGGACGTTACCCTAATGGTGCATTTATACCTCTGTCCACCCGACCGGTGCAGACAGGAAAGTCATAAGAGTAAATGAGATAGAGAGTAATTTTCATCCAATTTTCCGCTCTCTATCTCTTTTACTCTTATGGACTTTCTGCCTGCACCGGGCGGACGGACAGAGGTATAAATGCACCATAAGGGACCACGGTCCCACTTCAATCAATAAAATCAGAGATGAGGTGAGAGATTGCTGATCCCATACATCTAATTTCGAGTGATTTTCTGCAGCGCCCTCTCTGCACCTAAGCTTTTGCAAACTAAAATCAAAGCGCCCCCAATGCACCTAGCCAGTTTGCGAACTAAAATAGACGATAGACGATCCTACTTGATTGATCAAGCACGGCGGCATTTTTCCAGTTTGATAATGTCGGCAGAGAAGATCAGAGTGGGTAATTTCGCGTCTAAACTGGCTAGGTGCATTGGGGGCGCTTTGATAAAAAAATTGACATAAAAGAATCTGGAAGATTTTAAGGAAATTTTTATCATTTTGCACAATTAAAAAAAAATTCAGGAAATTTTCCAACATAGTTTTGAAACTGTTAAAAAATACTTTAAATATTGAGAAGATGTAAGAGAAAATATAGATTTTTTAATATTTTGAAATAAAATTTTTGAACCCTTTCAAGAATTTTGAAGGGTTTCAAGAAAATATAATTTTTTTCTTAAGATTCCTGGGGAAGCTTAGAATGCTTCTTTTTATTTAAAAAAATAATTTTCAAAGATATTTCAAAAATATTTTAAAACATTTCGGAAAATGGGAAAAAGGAAGAATCCCGAAAAAGAGTCTTAATACTTATTTTAGCATATCACGGTGAAAAATGGTGGAAAATAAAAAAATGTTATTGAAAATTGGTTGTTTATTTTTTGGTTGAAAATGTAAAATTTTTTCTTAATCCGTTGTTTTTTGGTAGAAAATAAATCTTCTTGTTTAAGAATTTATCTTGCGTATCGAAAATTTAACTACTTGGTTAAAACATCATCTTTTTGATTTAAAATGTAACTATTTTTTGGAAATTTGTTGTTTGTTGGTTGAAAATGTAACTACATTTTGTTTTAATTGTTTTGAAATCTTTTCAAGTTTAAATTATTTTTGAATCTTTTCAACACTTTTAAATGTCTGTTAAAGTTACTCAATTTTTTTTTTACATTTTGTAACTACGGAATTGCGAAATTTCGTTTAAAAATCATAAAATCTTTTAAACTTTGAAATATTTTAAAATCTTTTTTAAGTTTATTCCGGTTTTCCGGAAATCATAAAATCTTAAGAAAATTTTTTCATTTTCCTCAAAAAAAAACATCGTTTGTTGAAAATGGCAAAATGTATTGACGCACAGTTCGGTCGAAAGACTAATTATAACTGAATAAGTTATTCATTATTCATTTTCTACAAAACCTGGATGACCCGGAAATGTTTTTTTTTTTTATTCAAAGATTGATTTCAAAGACTATTAGTCGAATTCTTAATAATTGCTTTGATACACCGCACAGTGTAGCCAACAGCACTTCTTGTGGGCAAAAGTCTATCTACAACCCAATTTTCAATGGATTTTGACGTTTTTTTTTTAAATGACCGTAAGGCTTTCGGGTATATCGAGTCAGTGCGAGAATTTTGATTTGGTTAAACCAAAAATTTATATTTAACAACAAAATAAACAATATTTTTATCCTAACTTTTCAGATGTACCTTTTTTGTAAGATCTGCGAATTGACTACAGAAGAACTTAAGTCAGTGTAATTACTATCTAGCAATAGCTTTCAGTAGGTTAGAGTAAGAAAAAAAATTGTTTATAATGTTTTAAACAAATTAATGAACAAAAGCCTTTTTTTCTGATTTGAAATGATTAGTTGATTGAAATTCACAGTTTTTATATAGAATATGAGATAAATGTATTCCTAATTATGATTATTTAAAAATATGTGCTGCTTGGCAGCATTATTTAAACAATTTTAATAAACAAATACACAGTTTTCGTATGTCACAATGAATAGACTTCATTTTTTTTTTGCAGAATCGACCAAAAATGTACTGCCCCAATGACTCCTTGCTGTAATTTTTTTTCAAATTAACAACAACTGGTAATTATTTAAACAATATTTATAAACAAATTCACATTTTAACATTATTCCACGAATAGGGCCAATTTTTTTCGCGGAACCTACTAAAAATGTATCGTTAGTGACTCCTAGCTGTAATTTCGTTAAAATTGATAAAAAATATTAATTTTCAAACAAATTCTTATAAATAAATGCACATTTTGACCATTTTTCCAAGAATAGGCTTCATTTTCTTTGCGAAATCAACTAAAAATGTATTTCCAATGTCTCTTTTGCTATGATACTTTGCCAACGGATAAGAAAAGTTAATTATTTAAACAATTTTTATAAACTAATGTACATTATGGTCACTTTTGCAGGAATAGGCTTCTTTTCTTCGTGGAGTAAGCTAGGAATGTCTTACCAATGACTCCTTGTTGCCTTGTTTATTCAATTAACAAGAACTGTTCAATTTTTTTTAATTACAATTTTTAAAATTAAAAATTCAAACAATATTTATGTAGAAATGCACAGTTTGACCATTTTTTATAAAAAGTATTAATTTTTTTTGCGGAATCAACAATAAATGTCTTGCTAATTGTAGCCTTTATTAGGCATATAATTTGTTCCTAACTGATGGGGTAAAAATTAAATTCACAAGGTAAAAATTGCACTATGTAATGAAAGTTTATTCATGAAAAGAGGACAAAGGACAAAAACGTAAACCGGAGTTGCCGAGCGCGCGAGAGAGTCAAGACGAAGTCCCAAACGTAACTGCCTGCCAAAAACCGGGAAAATCAGTTAGTGCTGACTGACCCTTACAATGTTGCCACTATTTTTGCCCAGAAAAACTTCTATTTGGGAAGATGTCACAACCCCGCTCTACCTGGCTTGTACCTGATGGTCCGTTGGCAGACTCGAAAATGCACTATCTGCTACTACATTAACAATGACATTGCTCGATGACTAATTTCAACCTGAAAGTATTATTTGCCCTGAATGTGAAAGCGAAAACTACCTAAGCTAAGAAAAGAAAAGTTATGTACACTTTACTCTCGACAACTCCGGGAGAAAATATTCTCAATAAAACGAAACACATTTTGAATTATAGGTCATCACATATACCCCCCTGCTAGTGTTTGAGTAACATTTTATGACAGATATAAAGAATGGTACGAAGAACACGATTACAAGAAAGATTATTGCCTATAGAATACAAATAAATGTATATATATCGATAATATGTGACGTCAAAGTGACTTAATGAAAAAAAATAATAATAGTAGATACCAGAAATTTAAAGAAATAAAAAAAGAAAGAAAAAAAAGATATATATACATACATATGCATATGTTATAAAACATAGACCTAAAAGAATGAGAAAAGAAAATTTTTCGATAAGAAGAATAACGAAATATCATTGCAGAAGTTATGCGAAACCCCCTTGAAATTTCTCTGTGAACCTTACGTGTCTGCCAGACCTCGTTCGAATCTCTGGTTTCTCAGAGTGTTTCTTTTCTTGTTCCTGAACTGGCTGCTGTATTTGTCCCTGTATGAGCCCTTTTCTACTGCTAGGTTCTCTTCTTCCGAACATGTGTAAGCAGGCTTCAACCTGTCAATGGACACTGTGACATTTTTGCTCTTGATAATGACATCGAATGTATTGCCCGAACGTTTTGCCACTGGAAATGGTCCATCATAGGTTGCTTGTAAGGACCCGCTGGGAATGCCTCGTTTCGCGAACACGTGTTTAGCAGAGGGTAAGTCCTTGAAAATAAAGGGTTTCTTCACGCCGTGACGGGAGACTTGTGCTGGTCTGAGATTTTGAAAATGCTGCTTCAGATCTTGTACAAACTTCGAGGAAACCTGATTCGAGCGAGTTTCGCATGTTGCCAGGAACTCGCCAGGTAGACGCAACGTTTCTCCGTAGAGTAGTTCTGCTGCAGTTGATTTTTGATCCTCGCGCGAGGCTGATCGAATCCCCAGGAGAACAATGGGAAGCACTTCTGTCCACTCATCTGTTTCATGACACTTGATTGCGGTCTTGAGTTGCCGGTGCATGCGTTCGACTAGTCCGCTTGAAGTTGGGTGGTGCGCTGTCGTGCGAAGGTGTTGAGTTTCGAGTAGATTGTTTAATTCCTGGAATGTGTGTGACTCAAATTGTCGACCCTGGTCTGTTGTAATGCGAAGAGGAGTTCCAAACCTGGCAACCCATCCGGAAAGGAAATTTCTTGCCACGGTGGTTGCCTCGATGTTCTCTATAGGAATTGCCTCGGGCCAAAGAGAGAATCGGTCAACACAAATGAGACAATACCTATACTCCTGTGATGAAGGGAGAGGTCCCACGATGTCTAGGTGGACATGTTCGAACCTGGTTGACGGCGGAATGAAATCTGCTACGGGTGATGACACATGCCTCGAGACTTTTGAGCGCTGACACTGTATACAAGCTCGGGCCCAGCTCTTACAATCAGCCTGATTTCGAGGCCAAACGTAACATTGAGAGACGAGTTTCGCTGTGGCCTTGACGCCTGAGTGCGAGAGCTGGTGCAAGGAATTGAAGGCTATTCGACGAAAAGATTTCGTTATGAAGGGTCGAGCTGTCGGCATTTAGACGTCACAGTACAGAGTTGTATCTGTTCCTGGAAGTCAAACTCGTTTAAACTGCAAGGCTGTACCTGAATTTTGTAACTCTCGAATCTCCGAGTCCGTTTCTTGTTCCTTGGACAGGGCGGCGAAATCGATCTCAGTTGACAATTCCTATATCCTGGAGAGAGCGTCAGCCTCGATATTGTCACTCCTCGAAACGTGTCTGATATCCGTTGTGAACTGTCCGATAAAATCGAGGTATCTGAACTGTCGTGGTGTGCACTTATCCGCTTTCTGTTGAAACGCAAAGGTGAGTGGTTTATGGTCCCTGAACACGATGATGTCTCTGCCTTCCACCATGTATCTGAAATGTTTAACACCTTTGTGGATCGCTAGGAGTTCGCGATCGTAAGCACTGTACTTCTGTTCAGTCGTGCTCAGTTTCTTGGAAAAATATCCCAGGGGTTGCCATTCTCCATTGACGTGTTGCTGAAGCACGGCTCCAGTCGCGAAGTTTGAGACATCCGAAAATAAGGCAAGGGTTGGGTCTGGTGCTGGGTAAGCAATCAGGGCGCCATCAGTGAGACTTTTCTTGCATTTTTCGAAGGCTTCAAGATCTTCCGGGTTCCATTCGATGGGTGACTTTCCTTTAATGTTTCCCTGAAGTAGGTCATTGAGAGGTGCCTGAATTTCTGCTGCTTTTGGAATTCCAATGCTTGGCTGTCTCAGGTCTGGGAAAATTCAAAACCGCGTCCATTTTCTCAGGGAGAGGTGTAATACCATGAGGCGTTACCACGAATCCTAAGAATTTTACTGAAGATACACCCCGGACACATTTCGCAGGATTAATCAGGATGCCGTCACTTTGAAACCTCTCAAAGACCTGACGAAGGTGTTCTTTGTGCTCTTCGTCTGACTTTGTGGCTATGAGAACATCGTCGATGTAGACATATAGGAAATCGAGTCCGCTCAGCACTTCGTTCATGAATCGTTGGCAAGTTTGCACGGCATTACGAAGACCGAAACTCATGAAAGGGGATTCGAAGAGTCCAAAAGAAGTCGTGATCGCTGTTTTCTCTATGTCTTCTTTGGCGACGGGAATCTGATTATAGGCTCTAACGAGATCGATGGTAGAAAAAATTGTTTTTCCGTGGAGAGAAGAAGCGAAATCCTGTACATGTGGAACTGGGTACTTATCCGGTATCGTTCTGGCATTTAGTCGTCTGTAATCCCCACAAGGTCTCCACTGGTTGTCCTTTTTGGGAACCATGTGAAGCGGTGCTGACCAGCTGCTCTTTGAAGGTCGTGCGAGGCCCATTTGGACCATTTGCTGAAATTCATTTTTGGCCTGTTTCAAACGATCGGGAGCCAGTCTTATAGGTTTCTCAGAGACTGGTAGGCCTGAAGTAGTCTGGATAAAATGTTTCGTCGAGTGCCTTGGTTCACGGAACGTTCCAGCTGGTTTTGTAATATCTGGGTATTGGTGCAAAAGTTCCAACCACGGAGATGATCCTCGAATCGCACGTATTCCTAGCCAGCTTGTCTCGCACGCAGCGACTCGACCTGTAATAGCGAGAGTCGTGTTCGTATCTAGAAGCTTTTTATTCCTGACATCCACTAGAAGTGCATAGTGGTGTAGGAAATCTGCTCCAAGTATAGGCTTCGATACATCGGCAATCACAAAACGCCAGGTGTACTCTCTCCTGAGACCTAAATCTAAGGTTAAATTTTTGAACCCGAAAGTCGGTATGAGCATATCATTGACCGCATACGGTTTGTTTTATACGGATTGGTTTTATATGGATCGAAAACCCGACCCGATCCCAAATCGATATATCGCATTCCGAGCCAAAGTCGAGCCGAGAGAAAACCGATCACGGGTATCGAAAACCCGATCCCGACCCGAGAAAAAACCGACGCGATCTCGACACGATCACGAGAACGTATCGTATCGAACGGCACCACTATTTACCATACACCTTTTCTTGCCAGATTATTACTTATCAGGGATTTTACTATTTTTTTAAATCTATATAATTATGCAGGGTGATCCTGAACTCATCATATTCCTTGTACATACACATTCCTTGTACAAAACTGAACAAAAAACTTATGTGACAAAATATTGTACGATCAATAGTTTTTAAGCTATTCAATTTTTTGAAAAACAATTTTCCAGTTCGCGCAAGATGCTATGTACGCGCGGAAATAGCGAGCTCCCATCGGTTCTTTACAACTCTCAATAGTTTAAAAAATATTGATCGTACGACATTTTGTCACAGTAGTTTTTTGTTCAGTTTTGTACAAGGAATATGTACGTACTAGGAATATGATGAGTTCAGGATCACCCTGTATATTTCGGTGTAGTTTTTCGGATGAGTAAATTCAGCAATTTGTCATACATTTTCTTTACCATTTTATCACAGGAAAATTAATATTATATATAATTTTATTATTGCTAAATCTTTTTTATGCTACATCACAAATGTTATCACTTTTTTGTTAACAGATTATCTATTATGGTTTTTACTGCTTTGTAAAATATATATAATTATATACTTTGGTGTAGTTCTTTGGTTGAAAAAGCTGAGCAATCTAAGTTTTAAACATTACTCACAGTTTTGGCTGGAGGTGTTGGAATGACTCAAGAAAAATTAAAAGACTTCGAAAAACTATTGAGTTATCTAAGTTCAAAATCTCGTCCATTTGACGATAATTTGATAAAAAATACATTGATAAAACAAGCTAAGAAAAAGCAAAAATGTGAGTAATGTTTAAAACTTACATTGCTTAGCTTTTTCAGCCAAAGAACTACACCAAAGTATATAATTATATATATTTTACAAAGCAGTAAAAATCATAATAGATAATCTGTTAACAAAAAAGTGATAACATTTGTGATGTAGCATAGAAAAGATTTAGCAATAATAAACTGTGTATACAATATTAATTTTTCTGTGATAAAACGGTAAAGAAAATGTATGACAAATTGTTGAATTTACTCATCCGAAAAACTACACCAAAATATATAATTATATAGATTTTAGAAAATAGTAAAAATCCCTGATAAGTAACAATCTGGCAAGAAAAGGTGATTATATTTGTGATATAGCATAAAAAGGTTTAGAAATAACGAAGAGAGTATCTAATTTTAATGTTCCTGTGTGAAAATATTTCAAAAAATGTATGATAAATGATCAGAAATGATGATAAACAATTGTAACGTTGTGTTTTATAATTGAGGAATAAACAACTTGCGAAGCACAAATTTTCCTCTTTTCAGTTATTTTATACTTCACTGAAAACAACGAAATGTCCAAAAATATAAAGCAGTCGATTTTCTATCAATTAGGGGAATGGGCAGGTTTTTATAATGTTTAATTTTTAAAAGACGAGTCCTTAAGGGGACACCTCCTTTTTTTGGCCTTGGGAGTCCGAAAAGAGAGCATATTTTGCGATTTTTTTGTGAAGTCAGGTTTATTTTTGACACAAAAATTATTATAGCATTTGATTGTCCAATATTTAAGGTACTTCCATACATTTTTTCATGTTAATATATTAAAAAATGATGGACATATAAGCAATCTCCCAAACGTCGAAAAAAAAAGGAAATCACGGGAGCCGCGATTGAGCCTGACTGGATCATCTGAAACAAAAAAATCGAACGTCATTTTTTAGTAAACATGTTAATGAACCAATTGAACGATTCCGATTGCAGATATATTGATTTTTGACAAAATGGCGGACTTTTAAAGAAAAAATTTGTTTTTTCGCTAAAAAATTGCTACTTTTTCGACAAAAAAAATGAAACAAAATTTTTTCAAGAAAAAAGCGATCGTTCAATTGGTAGAGGCTGGTATTTTACATAACTGTTTCAAATTTGGTAACGATCGGACAATCCAATCTTGAGATATGGCGGCGCCCGCTTCAAAAAAGTGGTTTTGAGAAAAACGCAAAAAACTAAAAATGCGTCAAAAAAATGTACATATCATCTTTAAATTATTACTTACATAGTGTCATCGATTCCAGCACCATACGAAGTCCCCACTGATGCATCAGCAGCCTCATTAAAATGGTTAACACAAAAATTACACTGCCACAGCAAAATCGAGTCACTAAATATCTCACTTGTGCACAGATCGACGTCCAACGTTCTCAAGACTGCGTCGTTTGAAAACGTGTAACTTCTTGAATAATGATCGGATCTTTATGAAATTTTGGGAGAATACGTCTAAAGTGTTATACTTTGAAAAAAGAAAATAAAAAAAAATCGATTTTTTTTCAAAAAAAAAAGGAGGTGTCCCCTTAATAGGAGAGTGTAAAGGCGAGAGTACTAACGTTGAGAAGCGCTTGAATCTGAGTAGATACCCGGAGCCATAGGACGGGCTCTGATTGGTCGAGAGGCGTGGCCTAAAAGGATGGGTGGGTAGGAGGTGATTCATAGCGATATAAGGTAGTAAGACATAGAGTTGGAAAAGGCGAGAAGTAATTACAACGCAAACTAATTATCCTAATCTTACATTCTATTCGGATTGGAAAAGGGTTGTTGGAATTAAAACAACATTTATTTCCATTTTTCACCATTTTATTTATTTTTTTGTCAAAAAAAAATCTAGATCTAAAGAACACACATGTATTATTACTTATATAAGATTAAAATAGAGATACAATCATATGTACACGACTCGAGACAAGACAGACATATATGCGAATGAAGCAACACAAAAATAAGGAATACAGGGATACCAACTTAGATAGTAGAACAGGTCTTAGACGCAGAGGAAAATCTAAAACATGTATGTATTCCACAAAAAACTCTTAGCCTATGAGGGAGACGAATACTTAAAATAATGTTTACAAAGCATTATAAACAGAGACACAATAAATGCAAAAGAATATACTCTCTTAGCCAAGGAGAGTAGGCGCAATATTCTTTTGCATAAAAGAGCAAAGAGATAAAATCGATGAAGCAAATATTATATAATAATTCTACCTTATATGTGATAGAACAAACATTGATTAAAATAGATACAAAGTAGCAAATTTCGAAGAACATGCCTGTACACAAGATTCGAGACGGTTGCAGCTTTGCAGTGAGCATGCACAGTGGCTACCGCCGCTGCCACCATTTTCACTTCCTGATACATTTTTTTTACAAGTCAGTTTATGTTTAGCCAAATGTTTTTTTATAAAATCGCACCACAATTTGATCATTCTTTATGAGATCATTGGTAAAAAGTGCATTAAACTCGCGCAAAGAATACCCACTACACATACAATGCAGAAACATAATGCAAAACTGACCACACACGTTCGAAGAGGCACTCTGGAGCAGTTTCGTGTTCCACCTGAAGAGGGTACAGTTTCCTCGTAAACGATGAAGATGTTGAGGAATAAGACGCGGTAAACCGTAACTGTCGAAGTATATTCCTCTGCCTGAGCTGCCGACGAAGATGGCGACCCAATGCGAGCCAGGCTTTGTGTGGTCATATGTGTTGATAACGATAGCAGCAGGAAGTGTCCAAGTTTTCGGTATTTGATCAGCCGGGTAGACACCGATTGTGTGGGCCCCCGTCAGTTGAAGCACTTGCAGAATTTGTAGGCTGTTCATTGTCAGTCCATACGTCTTCGTATACGTGTGATGGCGAACTGGATTCAAATATAGGAGACACTGGTTTTTTATCTTCTCCGTCGATAGCAGTCCTCGTCCTCGATGTGTTATTTAACAGGAATGGTTTTTTTTGAGATGGTTTGTTGGTTCTTTTGTTGTTGTTGTTGTTCAATAATCGTACCTGCTCTTGTCGTTGTTTTCCGAGCCACCGTTTGATTCTCATAGCATTATTGAGAGCACAGGCATAATCCTCCTCCTTTTTGATTCCATGATGAAAACAATATTCTCGTTTCTCTGGTAGTTGTTTGAATGTAGGACATGTCAGTTCTTCCAGGTTAATAATTTGCCTACTCATTATTTTTTGTACTAGTTTCGCTTTTTCACGCCCACGTGTGTAAATTGTTGCTGCAGATTTAGCTACATCTCGGAGATTGGAGTAGAGAAACTTGATGGAAATGTCTCCTTCGAACCACTCAATCCCATGATAGAATCCTGAGAGCCAATTGTTTTGTTGTTTTACACAGGTAGAAAGTTCGAAAAAGGGATGAGGTGGTGCTGCGATCCAGTGAGCGACAAACTTGTGATCCAGTGTGACGATAGCTACCTCCTTTGGTAGAAAATTGTCATCAAGATCCCGAAAACCTTGAATTTCTATTACATAGTCAACCATATTGCAGATTTCACAACGAGGACGAGGACTGCCACGAAAAACTATATGAGTAGAACGATTTAAGACGATGCAAGTGTTCTTTACCAGTTTCGGGTTACGTCTGAAGACTGCCGGCTTATATAGGTTGTAGATATACAGCTTTCCCCTTCCACACGAAAAATCCGTTGGCAGGCAGGTGTGTTTGAGGGTGTGTATTTTTCAAGTTTCGACGTGTTTAAACCAGCTCAGTCGTGCGTCTTTTGTATAAATGGGAACCGTTGACAGGTGTGCACGTGGGCGTGTAGTGTCCTGTATTGACGTACTCAAACCGGTTTGGAGACGCTTCCTTTGTCACAAAACTGGATTCCATACATGTTCGAACTGGTCGAATCCTTTGTTGCGTCAAATCAATTGCTATAGTCTGCAACAACTTGCCTTGCACCGTCAATTTCCAAGACATTGTCGTACTCGGCATAAACTAGACAATTGATAGTGTGTGCAAGTGCTTCCTCGAGACGAACCTCTATTCTCAAAGAGCCATGCTTCACAAGATTCCAATGTGAGTAGCAGTGTGCTGATAAGTCTGGTGTAAGATCAAATGCAAAAAGACAGAATCCATGTGCATAATCATCACGATCTATATTATTTCCTTCATTGAGGAAATGAATACCACATCCAGTGAACAGTGAGTGGTATGCCTCAACGTAGAGGTTATTTTTTATAAAATCTAGTTGAATAGGTTTCGATGGAATCTGCATGCCATCCGCATATAGTGAAAAGTGATTTATTTTATAATTTTGAAAATTGAACGGGTTTTTCGTGGCGTTTCCGTTGTATGCTGCATTGTCGACAAATCCAATGATTATTCTTTTGGGTAGTTGTACAAGCACTACATTATCAAGAGTCTCGCTCTGTATACCAGCATGAATG
>CAKNYM010045034.1:48484-65877 GCA_932195095.1 Andricus curvator | reverse complement strand
ATATATATATATTATATATATTCTATGTGGTTAAGAAGTTAATTGATAATCTTATATTCAGAATTGATTTACTTTTTCAAAACGGTCTTCTTAACCCTATTAAAAAAAAGTCAGGACTTCTGACCATTTCTGACCACTTTTGATACTTTCTTCGACAGAAATCGTCAGGAAAAGTCAGAACTCATGACAAAATGTTCAGAAATAGTCAGAGCTTGGGTTCGAAGGATGTTCCTTTTATTAAGGGTCCAAGAATGGAATGCCATAAAACCTAATCCCTTTTATATTTCCCAGGTTATTTATATTTATATTATATTTATCCTAATTTTAAATTTTTTATGAAAATTTTTAGATATCTGAAATTTTCGAAATTCCTGACTTTTTTTTAGTAGGGAAATCCAGAGTATTGTAGTTTATTGTTTCCATAAAGTAAAAAATGCCAATTTTGTAACATTTTCTTGTCCTAAATATTATTTTTTTCTCTTATTTATAAATTTACAAGTACTATTCAAGATAAATAAAAAAAAAAAAACAAGAATTCAACGATTAAATTTGGACAAACACCACAAAATCCTCCTATTGCCATTCCTAAAAAAACAAAAAAAACAAAATTTGTTTCTTTGCACAAAAATAAAAAAGAGGGAAGAAAAATGAGAACAGAACTTGATTGAGAACTTGGATAGGAGGTCATTTCTATCACTTCTTGTTTGTTTGTAACAGATTTGTCTTTTGACCCACATTTGTTTGTCAAGTGTTGGATTGGAGGTCATTTCTCACTTGGATCTCAGGTGTCGAAGAGGGAGCATCGTTGGTTCGTCACTGTTCCTACCTGCTCTAATTTTTATTACCTTGATAAGGGTGCTGTGTGAGTGCCGAAACGTTGGTAAATATTATGCATGCTTTAATATTGTGATTTGATGATAATAAAAATAAAAAAGACGGAAGAAATAAAAAAAAAAGAGAAGGAAGGGGATGTGGTTGGTTGCCTTCTCATTTTTCTTCCCTCGTTTTTATTTTTGTGCAAAGAAACAAATTTTGTTTTTTTGTTTTTTTAGGAATTGCAATAGGAGCATTTTGTGGTGTTTGTCCAAATTTAATCGTTGAATTCTTGTTTTATTTTCTGGAATTCTATACATTAACTTGATTATTGGACGTTAAATGGAATTTTGAATTTGATTATAATTTAATTTAAAATTCTTAAATTTAAAAAAAAAAAAAAATATATATATATATATATATATATCATATTAACAGCTTTGCTAAAATGCCGATAAAACTTTCAGCTACTTCACTCGAAACTTTTTTGGCTGCAGAATCACTCTTTTTAACATTTTCTTTATTTGCATTTTTTATAGCTCTAGCTTTTTTTAGCTTCTTTTTAAAATAAATTTTAATTTCGAGCTTCACTTTTACAATTGTTTGTCACAATTCGCCTAAATGCCTCTTCATTCTGGTCGCATTTTGAAAGTACGTTACGCCACAAAACGTCCACTTTGCAAACGTTTTGCGGTTTTGACGAAGTACTCTGAAAAATTTCCAAACATCGTCGTTTTTTTATTCATTTTTCATATGTTAAAAAAAAACCATAAAGTCGATAAAATCAATAAATATGTACATAAATGAATTATAGTTCACATTTTATCGTACAGATGGCGCCGCAATGTGACCGGTAACGAAAGTAACGTTACGGTAATGACGGTGATTTTCCTGCGGTAATTACCGCGACCTAATACTAAAATTAATTTTTTTTTATGAATTAAATCCGTCAAAATACCCATAAATTCTGAGCGCGTGAAATTCAAATTGAAAAAATGTAGGTTGATCCAAGCTACAGTATTAGATTACGCATGCGCAGAGTTCCACGTAGAGGTTAGTGAGCTAGATCACTGATATCTTCTTCCACTATTTGGATCGGACCTCTCAGGGTTGCGTCCCATGGCAGCGTCAATCTTGGCGCAAAACGCAAATCGTCAAATCACTAGATGATGCAGCCAATGATATGCTTCTAGTAATGCACAGAAACACAGTCATTGGCTGTAATGTCCGGGGATTTGCGGTTTTGCGCCAAGTTTGACGCTGCCATGGGACGCCACCCTCAGTTTAGAAACGATAAGTATGAATTGTCGTTCGAACACCATTGGAGCCTCTCTGTCTACCCCACGCGATAGAAAGAGATGATTCGAAACCTTTATTTGGAATTCGATCGCTCCTCATTGTCTATCCTACTTATACACAAAATATTTTATCATTGAAATATGTATTTAAAGTATCTTTTTATATTTTAGATCATTGAGATGTTAAGATAAGAAGCTACATAGATATATCTTAGTCCATTAGGATTATAAAAATGACTCGGGAATTTTAGCGCGGCAGTTGTGGAAATATGGGAACCACACTTGCAGATACAGGAGAATCCCACATCTTTTTGTATATAAGGTAGACGCGTGGCAATTGCAGAAACAGAGGTTCACCCGTGAACGTTGGGGGAGTTTCATCGCGCACTGGGGTGACACACCGCTTTTTCGTTACGGTACCCAGCATCAATTCACGATCGATAAATGCATTACCGAATGTTGATAAATTTATATAGTGCTGGAAGAAAGTACTCACTAATCTTGCAGTGGCGCCATCTGTTATTGTCAGCTATTTACACTCGATTGGTAAGGTAGACTCCTCATATAGCGACTGAGGCTCGATCTATGGCTGAGGATGTGCTTTATCAACGGCCCCTGTTTTACCGATCAATGATAACTCTGCATAACCGGCCGATGGTAAAATTTCTCTACTGGCCGATGGTACATCTGCATCTCCGACCGATGGTAAATCTGCATGACCGATCGATGGCAAGTCTGTATTACCGGCCGATAATAAATCTGCATTGCTGGCTGGTGATAATTACCTGATTAAGGTAACTCAGCATAGAACAGAACTTTAAAGTTAGCATGGAACAGTACCTTGTTCGGTCGGCAAGTGGCCTGATGCCGCTATAAATCTACCACAGATGGGACGAGCAGTAGGAATCATACTGCTTACTGCCCTCCGGCCTCCTGCAAACTCTGGCGAAGCAGTACCTACTGCTTGCAGGAGCTTCGCAGGACCTACTGCAGACTCCGGCCGGTTATTCTCCAGCCCGCCGAAGTTGCAGTAGCTCAGTACCCTGATTTGCCGGATTTTTCCTGCAAACTCCGGCAGGACTTCCTACTGCTTCCTCCGGTCATAACAATGAAAATATATGTGCGCTCAAGGGTTCATGCCTTCAAACTTTTTTTACCTAAGATCTTTATGTAATATATCTATATATATTGTCACATTATTCTCCTTTCCCTTGAACTTTCTAGTTTTTGGATTTCTTGAGGAAAATAGGAATATCGGGATAGGAAATCATATGTTTCATTTAAAATAAGTTCACAAAGTCTTTGTAATATTTTACTTTATTGAACTTTTACCCAGATATTTCACAGTAAAAAGAAAACCTTACAATTTAATTTGATTTACTTTCAGGTTTGCCCTAAATTCGCTAGGTAACTTTTTTTTTATACCATTAAGCCATTTCCCTTTCAGGGTAGGCGTGACACTACCCGATTCGGGTAGTGTTTCTAGGTGGATAGTTTCTTGTAGTAAATAACTATATATTGATATATTGATATATATATATATATATATATATATATATATATATATATATTGATATATATTGATATTGAGGTAAATTTAAAGTCAGTCTGTCTAGGCGGATGGTGAAGTAAGGTCGAAAACGAAAGAAAAACAAACGAAAACCCATTTACTTTTTAAAATTAATTCCACCGAAGACGTCAATTCATTTCGATCGACGTACTGTCTGTCATGACTACCTGAATCTCCGCATTCTAGATCTTACTTTTCGAACCAAAGATGGCGCACTTTTTTCAGCAAAGCGTGCGGACTTTAAGTTTTCGGGATCATGCTGACCTTAGCGCCGTTGCGTTCTTCTTTTGATCACACCTTAAATTCCATCGCTATACGGGCGGACTTCAACGTTTTCTTCTTACTGTGTTTGTACTTTGGGTTCAGCCTATCAGGGACCTAAATAAGTAACAAATACAATTCAAATTTAATGACGTGGTCTATGACTCTATGCCTTAATGTCCCTGCTTATTAAATATTTGAAAGGACATTTAAAAAAACCCATAAACTTGAAACATTATATCTGTCTCAAATGAGCAGTTTTACAATGTTATTTAAAAAAATATTTCTCTCATTTTAAATCCTTCTGTGCAATTATGTTACACAAATTGACTTTCTTGAGTATTTGTTTTTTAACGGTTTTTTGAAGAACATACTTCTTTTTGAGCCTTCTAATGAAATTTTGTTGCACAATTTGACTGTTTTGAGTTCATTTTATTTTTAAATGTACTTTCAAACAAATCTAATAATCATAATAAGTTTGTTTTAGGAAAAAAAGTTTTTCTAGAAATTTGTATGAAAATTATTCCTTTAATTCCTTCTTTTGGAATCAAACATTTAAATAGTAACCAATCAGGCTCTTTAGGCACAGAAGCTGGTGTTTCGAAAAATATCAACAAAAAAGTTTTTATATTTTTTTCACACTTATTTATTTTTCTCAAAAAAGTTTGGCTCAATAAAAAAAAATGCATAACACAAAAAAGATGTATTTTATAGAGATGTACAACTTTTCTCATAACTCTTCTTCAATACAACCAATAATTTTCAGGCAAGTCAAGAAAAACCTGTTTTGTGAGGTTTCCAGGGCAGTTTAGGCGTGAGTAGCTAGAAATTTTTTTGAACTGAACCAAATTTGACCCATTTGCTTGTTAGATAAAAAGAAAAAGAATAGGACCCTAGGGTATTTTATTTTCTAAGATTTTTATTTTACGCTACGCCCTAATAATAAATACTTAATGTTTCATGCTGAAAAATAATATATTTTGTTATTTATTGTCTTCGGTTTGTTTTGTTTGTTTCTAGTTTTAATTTAAGTTATTGTTGGATTGAATATTGCATGCGACCTTTGTTTGCAGGCTCTCAGGACAGTTCCCAAATTTGCCATATTCTTGGAAATTATTCACTTTTGTTTTCTATGCTTGAGCCTTTTATTACTGAGAATTATTTAAAGTTGATTGAATTAATTGTGACAGGGTAAATTTGAACTTACCTGTCACTTCAAATTGGAATTCCTAATTAAAGGGGTTCAAAAATGAATCCATTGACCAAGAGCGGAAGTCACCTCGGCCAAGAGCGGTTGTCAATAGTTTTAGTTCTTAATTATTCACCTTCCGATATTTGTATGCTTCCATGTAAATTAACCTCCACCTGTCAAATCGAGATCTACAACAACAACACCTCTGTAGCCAGAGATGGATCGTCGCATCCGACGTTCACCAGCAGTCACTAACGCACCCTGGATAAAGTACCTATCACTAACCGCATTCCAAGCGTCCCACGTCCCCGAAGCGTGACGTCATGAAGAACTCACCACCAAAAATAATATCACGGAAGCCAGGGGTGGGTAGAGGCAGCAGAGGTTTCTGAGGTGTTATTTAACGCATCCTGAGTAAAGGACCCGCAACCAATCATGGCCTTACCATTCCACGCTACCATCTTCTGGATCGCAGTACAAGATGGCGGACCTCGAGTATACAGTAGTTGGTCTCACTTCTGGTCGCCATCTTTCACTATCCTCACAGCGCCATATTCCCGAGGCGGTCGTCACGATACCAGTTAACGACTCCATGACAACCAGGGCTGAGTCGCTACGTCAGAGGATTACCGGGGTTCTGTTACGCGGGAATGGTTACTTAGGTGACGCCAAATTGAGGGAAATTACGACTACTGACCGGGAACTTGACAAGGGCGGTCTCAACGGTCATTGAGTGGACCATCAATTGGACGTCAACTTCGAGATTCGACCGTGCAGGGAACGACTACCGAGTAATGCGCATTATCATTGTAAAACTCGGTAACTTTCGGATATTGTAACTTAGAATTTAGTTAAGGTTATGTCTCCATGAAACCTTTCATCTAGAATAAAATTATTCAAAGTCTCATTAAAGCTTATGTGCATGCGTGCTCGCGTCTGGTCGAGGTTAGGTTCATTGGCGCGTCATATGAGTTTCATATGATTTTTCTAATTCTAGGGTATCGTAGCTGTTGTACACTTTGCATCCAAATCCTGTAAGTTTTTGGGGTTCCGAAATTTTTTCTGTTTCAACTGAATCTTCGCAACTTATGTCTAAGTCTAATGGTTTGGAAGGTACTGTAATATAACCATTTATTATAGGTATGAAAGTTTCTTTGTGTAACAGGTAAGGTGACTGATTACATTTGTTTTCTGAGTATCTTCTAAGTAAACTCGCTTCGCAAGATTCGCTATCTATCAACTTGACATTAGGTTGGTTTCTTCTACATATTTTATATACATCTATCTGTTTACATTTGTCAATGGTCTGTCTGTCGGTTGGTACGTAAGAGTCTCGGTATTTAATGATCATGTCATAGTCGGGGTATCTCCAGTATGTATGTAAATAGGCCTTGGATTACTGCTACGGAGAGGGTACTGATGTCTATAATGTGCTGGTAGTTTTCTTCTTCATTGTCAAAATGGTAGCGCGTACGTTGAATTGCCTTGAATTCTCTAATGGTTTCTTTCAACATCTTTGGTGTTAAACTTTGGGGATGTACTATCCCGTGCTTTCCGTCGTTTATGGCGTTGATCGCTGTTTCAATATCCTCGTTTGTTTCATCTAATAGTATTGCTGCTAATACTAATTTTGAGTTGACAAAACTATTCTTTGTTGCAGCATTCAGTCCGAAGGTGATGTTTCTTATAAACTGTCTGTCGGTATTCTCTTTGGCAGCTATCCATTTATGGTCCGTCGACGAGGAGTATAAGATTAATTTAAGTATTTTTGTGTGATTTGACAGGATGCTAGCTATGTTTTTGTTATCTGTATAAATTGTGTCAAATTCGATGTTAATTTGTTTCATGTCGGATTCGCTCAATGTTCCGAACAGAGTTTTGGATATATCACCCACAAAATTCGCTAATCCTCTTTTTTGACGTTGTTTGCCTAATAACTTGTGTAGGATATTGTCTTTACTAGCTAGTCTATTGTGGCGACTCCTAACCAATTTGACTTTATAATGAGGTGTGCATTTCTTGTTGCAGGCTAGTTCTGCCATAGCAATGGTGGTGTCGATGGCTTTAATCCGGTTTTCGGTGGATGTCATATTGATAGCTATAACCATTTTCCACTTTTCATGAAACAAGTGTACTTTAGAGATTTCCTCGATGTAGACGTTTCCTTGAATTTTCTCGAGGGTGTAGTTAGCACTGATGATCGGTGCTAGGGCCAGCAGGAAGATCCAGAAGGGTGACATTATCGTCTGTGAAATAGGGCATTCTCTGATTGATATGGATTCGGATAATTTTGTCCTTATTTATTATTCCTAAATTATTATTGTCTAAGTAGTCAATAACTTCAAAAGGGCCTTTCCAAGAGGGGTCTAGTTTGTTAGACTTAGTATTGTTAATGATTTTTACTGTGTCTCCTGGTTTGTATAGGGGGTGTTTGTGAGTGATATTTTCGTCGAGTCTTTTCTTCGTTTTTTCTGTTTCTATTCTTTCTCTAGCCCTTCGTAGGTTTTCTTCGTGTTTCTTTTTCCACTTTCTCACTAGTTCCGGATACGTCAGGGTTGGTGAACACGCTACGGATGATGGTATGTTAGCTTCTCTTCTAAACATAAGTTCAAAGGGTGAATATCCTGTTGTTTGGTTCTTTATTGTGTTGATTGCAAGGTTAATAAATTTCAAATTCTCATCTCATTCATTGTTTCTTTCTGAGATGCTTGTTTTGATTAGGTTCCCTAGGGTGGAGTGCATTCTTTCGATGTTTCCTTTGGACTGCGGATGAAAAGCTGTTGTTTTTACATGAGTGATTTGTAATGCTTCTTCAAATTGTTGCCTCATTTCTGATAGAAAGTTTTGTCCCTGGTCTGTTAGGATTGTTTTGAGTGCTCCGAAGATGTAGATGTAGTAATCGAGCAGCCCTTCTATTGTTGAACTAGTTGTCTCTTTAGCCATCGGGATTAACACCGTTCAACGGGTTAATCTATCTTGTAGGCTCAGAATATATTTTTTACCTTTTACTGTTTCGGGTAATGGGCCGTATATATCTAGGGCTATGTTTTCATTGGGTTTCAGAGGAATGTCTGGTATAATTTTCTCAGCTTGGTTCTTGATTCTTGTGGTTTTTTGGAGTTGACAGATGGGGCATGTTTTGACGTACTTTTTAATATCTTCATCCATACCTATCCATTTAATCCATTTAATGATATTAGTTTTTTCTTCTTTCGTTAATTCTTGGGTATTGTTAAAGCATAGGTGAAATCCTAAGTGGGGATACAAGTTAGATAGGTATTCCATCATTTCATGTATCAGTTCCTTTTCTATTGGTGTAAATAGTGGGTCACCGAATATAAATCTTATCAATGTTAGTTTTTTGCTGATAGTTTCATCGATGAACCAGCCTAGTTTCCATAAACGATCCTCTTCATGAATTATTAAAATTATTGGGATCGTCGTTACTCTCTACTGAATGGCACATTCTTCTGACTGGAATTTCAATTTTTTCTTGTACTATTTCGTCTTTGATGATAGTGGGGCGTTTAACTGATGTACCAACAATTTCTGTATCTGATAGCTCATCGTCGGTAGTTAAATCTATTCCGTCTAGCGCTTGTTGTAGAATGTCGCTGGTGTGGATTGGGAATAAATAGTGTGGATAAGCAGTCTGCTACTTTGTTCTCCTTTCCTTTAACATTTTCTATTTCGTACTTATATTCCTCTAGCCTTAATCGCCATCGTAAGAGTCGCGAGCTAGGGTCTTTCACATTGTGTAACCAAATGAGTGCTTTGTCATCAGTTTGGATTTTGAGCTTGTTTCCTAGCAAGTATTGACGTCATATTTTCATTGCTCATACTATAGCTAAGAGTTCTTTTTCTGAGGTGCTGTAATTTTCTTCTGCTTTATTAAGGGTTCTGCTAATAAATAAGCAAGGATATCCGGCCTGGGATAGCACTGCACCTAGTTCTTGATTCTATGCGTCGGTTGTTAGAATGAATCCTTCTTTAAAATCGGGGAATCTTAATACTGGTGATGTTGTTAATGCGTTTTTTAATTTTTCGAAAGCTTCTTCACACTTTGGAGTCCAATCAAAAATTGTGTCCTTTTGAGTTAGTCTGGTGAGTGGTCTAGCTATAGACGAAAAGTTCTTTATAAACTTCCTATAATATCCAGCTAATCCTAGGAATGATTGCACGTCTTTAGGTGTTTTCAGCTGCTTGAATTCCTGGATTGCCTTGATCTTAATAAGGTTTGGCTTAACTCCTTCTGCGGTGATCCAGGACAGTCACTAAATTTTTTTTTTGTTCTTTTAATGTCTTTCCGAATATTACAATATCGTCAATGTAAACGAAGCATTCTTTCCCAATTAGTCCTCTGAACGTATTGTCCATCATACGTTGGAAGGTAGCGGGTGCGTTTTTTAGACCAAATGGCATCCTATTATATTCAAAATGCCCTTGTATAGTAGAGAATGCTGTATATTTTTTGCACTCTTCCTTCATGGGGATTTGGTGCAATCCTGCACTTAGGTCGAAGGCCGAGAAAAAGTTTGCATTTCCTAACTGGTCGAGGATATCGTCTATTACCGGGAGAGGGTATGCATCCTGGTCGATGTCTTTATTAATCTGACGATAATCTACTACCATTCTAAGCTTTCCTCCTTTTTTAGGGACTATCCGTAGTGGGGAGTTGAAAGGTGATTGGGACTCTCTTATTATACCTTTTTTCAGTAATTCACTTGTTTCGTTGAGTGCGAATTCCTTGTGTTTCTCACTTAGTTTATGGGATCTTAACTTGATAATTTTTCCTGAATTCAGGATTATTTCATGTTCAGTTAGATTTGAACAGGGTAGGGGGTCTCCATCTAAAGTAAAGACTTCTGAGTATTGAGTCACAATTTTTTTTATCCGTTCTCTAATTTTTGGTTCAATATGTTTTAGGTTCAGGCAATTTTGAAGTTTTTCCAGTCTTTTGAAGTAGTACCCCCTTTTTGGGCAAGATCAACGTCTCGTGATCCTATAGACATAATTCTGCTGAATTTAATTTTCTCTGGTATTTTGATGGGTTTCTGATTTTACAGATTGTTGATGAGTTTCCGGGTAGGTAGTTTCCCTCGAAATGTAATGGTAGCTTCCATTTGTCGATTATCAAATCAGTTTTTGTAATAGCATATCTGGGGTATTTGTGGAAGAATGGCAATCCTATTATGCCATCTTCTAATAATGGGAAGTTTTCTTCTACTATGTGGAATAGTTGTTTTTTCCAAAATACTGCAGATAAGTGGCTTCCGTAGTTCCGTGGTGATCGTCTCCCATTGAGAATCTTTTATAAAACTTAAAGGTTTCTTGGTCGCGTTGTAAATGGTTTTTCTTAATTATGTTGATTGCTGCTCCGCTATCTACTAATAATTTGTATATTGATCCGTCGCTTCTTCTTCTTCCATTTATTGATTGTAATTTTCCGGATAAGTTAGATATTCTGCTTGGTCCTCGTAATTTCTGTGCTCCTGGATTTCCTTCGTTGTCATCTCCTTCCTTTCTAAACATTCTTCTTGGGGTTCCTAATGTTCCTGAATAGTTTTTACTTCCGGTGGTCTTTTTGGAACTGTGCCGGTTGGAAATTTTGGGATTTTGAAAAACATTGGGGTGCTAAATGACCAGGTTTTCCGCACTTGTAGCAGGACATCTTTAATCTCTCGCTTAGTGGGAAATTCGAGTTTGGTACTCTCGCCTGTTGGGGTGTGGTATTTGCTGAAGGTCTAGTTGTTATTGGTCGGGGTTGGAATTTAGTAGGTTGTCTAGGTACTTGGATTTGTCTCATTATTCTATCTTTATTTTTTTCTCGATGCCAAGCTTCCGCTTCCAGTGCTTCTTGCAGGGCTTTTGTTAGTGTGGTAGGTTTTTGATTGGTCTGACCTGTGACGGTATTCTGCTTGTACCGCATACACAAGGTCCTTATTGGCGTCTCTGAAAAGAAGGCTAAAAGTTTGAACCGTGTTTCCTCCCTGTCTAATTGCGTCCAATTTAGCTCTGCACAATTCAATTGAGGTTTGTATACCGAGGTTAGTTTCTAAAGCTGAGCATAATTCTTCATGACTTCCTATTGAGATGTGTCGTATAGCTTGTTGGGCGTTATCTCTATTTTTTTCAGCTATTACAAAATGGAGAAGTAAGTCTTGATTGTCACAGCGTAAACGAGCTCTTTTTACGCTTTTTATCCATTCGTGGATACCGGCATCGTTAGTTCCATTAAGGAGTTTAATCGTTCTAATCATATCCTTTGCTGGTGCTAGGGGAGTGATTATAGGGGCTGTTCTAGTGGGCAGCTCATTGGGTCGTTCCGTTGACATACTTCTTGGTAGTGGTGGATTCGTGAGTGCAGTTTGCTGAGAGATTGGCTGTCTGATTTCTAATATCGGAAGCTCGGTGGATCGTGGGAGCTGTTGTCTTATTCCTCGTCTAGGGACTTCAGTTTTTTGAGCGTCAGGATCTGAATCGTCGTCCGTTATAAATGTTGTATTTTTTGCAACTTGTTTAATTTCCCGTCTCCTGTTGTGATTTTCATCGTTAAGTGTGGCGAGTTCTTCCTTCATTCTGGAATGCTCGAGTCTTAACGCTTGCATTTCCAATCGCAATTGCTGAATGGGATCCAGAGTTAATAAAGAATTCGGTGCTGTGTGCGTTGGAGATTGTGCTCTCGATGTGGGTTGAGTGTTGTTGGGGGAGGTCATTGCCGTAAGGAATAAAGGAATCAGATCGTGTGATGAATCAGAAGTCTCGTCAGTATCGCCAGTCGCGTAAGTTACACCGTTGTTATCTCGATACTTTGCGTACACCAGCGTAAAATATCGGTCTCGCTCCTGTTATCTGATACGCGAGGTTATCGTTTGCTTTGGACATATAGTCTTTTAATACAGTGGAATGCTCTGGATCATCAGGAGTATACCTTACCGGAATTGCAAAACTTCGCCTCGCCTAACGTGAAATTAACTTTGATTTCACGTTAGTCTCCTTCCTCAGACAGCAAGGAGGACTTATTCTCTTTGCAATTCGATACGATTTGTTTTTTATTTAAATGCTTCCTTTTTCTAAGTTCGCTGGATGGCTTGATCCTTTCTGGTTGGCAGCTGGGAGTCCGTGGAGTTCCTCGTTGTTAACCTGGATTTAGGCGTTGGCCGATGACTGATCGTCGGTCTTCCAAGCGTTGTTACGCAGATGCGTCTTCCGCATGATTGCGGGCCTCGTTCAGTTTTTGAATTTCGGAAAAACAGTGGTTTTACGTTGTATAGCGGCTTCTCAATTCACCAACTATTTTTAGCCACCGCTTTCCTACTTTTCAGGTTGTCGGGTCACCCGTAGGTAGATCCGGAGTTCAAGAGAATTTCGTAAAATTCTTACCCTTCTCGTCTTAAATGAATTCCGTAGAATTCCTTTCCAGGATTCGTCACAAAAATTGCTTTTATAGGATTTCTCTATTGTACCCGTGGATACAGAAATCGAAAGAGCAATCCTGTCAGGATCGCCAAAATGTTAAGCGTAAAAATGGTTAATGAACTTTTTTGTGTAAGCTCTAAGTCAACCTCTGACTTCGAGCGCTTAAATTTGCGTTTATGAGTACAGGTCTAGAACTAAACTCCTCAGAGAGGCGGCGCTTTATATATGCTAATTAGACGTAGAGTGGGGGTAATTGTCAGCTCGTAACAGATTGATAAGCTGGCCAAATTTTGGATTTAATTCCAAATTTCAGAAAAAAATAATGGACATAGCTTTGACTAGCTTTTCCAGTAGCCGGACTGCTTTAAGGTTTTTGAACACGACTCATGCGAGCACCGTTCAAGTTCACGGTCTTGGTGCTTCGCATGAAATATGTCACTTTCAATCTTGGTTTCCGCCTGTCGACACGTGCCACGTTCCTCACTCATTGTTCTCCGGATTATTATTGGATATATTTATTTTTGACTTTGGATTTTCTATGGGATTTTCATTTTATTGAACGCTGATTGGATTTTTGATTTTAAAAATTAATAGGATGCGATAACGAAGAAAAAAAAATAACTTCACGAAGATGTCTAAGGTAACCCTTTCTGTATTTCGGCAAGCGACGCAATCGGCGGACTGTATGAAGGGATTGCACTACTTTCCGACCCACTGCCTCGCTGGTCCTTCTTATAAAGAGTGCCTTTTTTTTTATTAAATTTCATATGCCTAGCGAGTCGAGCCAGTGCGCAACCGTGATGCTTTTTTTTTGTATCGAGTTTAGATATACTTAATGGGTATTCGCGTTAGAACTCTCCGTTTGAATTGACAATGGTGTTTGTGGTTTCCGTCGCCTTTGGCCACGTGGCCACAACTTATCTTCATTCTGTTAGGCTTCCGTTTTGTAACTAGTAACTAGTAGACGCGTTGAAAACTGTCGGGAATTCACGACAAAAGTGTAAAATCTCGTTTTCTCTTTTTTTTGTTTTCTTAATAAACACCGAAATGACTGAAAATTTTTGAAAGTTTTGGCCGTTGAGATCTAAAGAACCACCCCTGTGATTCCTTGCTTCCTCTAGCTCTCTTTTCTTAGGCTTTCAGGTTTCCTTTTTTGTATGCCGTTCAATTAAGTTCTTTTTTTTGTATTCAAAAATTTCCGGGTCATCATTTCGTTATCTCATCACCGTACGGACCTGGCTGGCGCTCAGTACCACATAAACTATACGTATACCCATGCATATACGTATATAGATACGTGTATGCATGTGTATATTCTACGGAGAAGTAGCCATTCGACAGGTGGCCTATAAACAATCGCTCGCAATGGCGCCCAACGTTATGAGGGTTTCCGTATTTAAAACCTTATACGGACAACGGCATTTTACAATTTTTGTTTCCTGAGCTTGCACAATGATTCGACCCCAACATTTTGTTTAGGTTGTGAATTTCTATACGATTTATTGTTTTTATGATTTGTTCATTGTTCTTCTATACGAGTTGCAATGCCATGCTCAGCCACGTTCCACCCCTTAGCCATGGCTATGCTAGGACTCAGGGGAAAACGAACGCATAGATGATTACCTGACGTATCTCGAAGGCCTAATCAACCTGTTAGAAAATGATATGCCGACGGTAAAGCAGTTGGATTGGGCTCATAGGGGACTTAGGCCGGAATTTCACAGGGTAATTCGTCGCTCTCACAACCGAACCTTCGATGAACTTTCGCGACTTGGTAGAGGTTGGGAGAAAGAGTGGACGGCCAATAAGGAATACGAACCGCCTCCTAATCCCGAAAATTCGTTCCTCCAAGAGTTCGCGTAACGTGATCTGATGGCGCAAAAGTCGTCGAAGAATAATTCTTCGGCCATTGTAGAGGAGGAGTCGGTTTCTTCCGTTAAAACGTCGGAAAATCTCCCTGACGCGAAAAATAAGCCTCCCAACAGTAACGACAAAAATAGAAACGGTAAGAAGGGCGGAAGTCGCGTTAACGGTACTGGCAACGAAGGCCAGACTAACAAGGATCAATTGAAGGGGAAGCAGCAGAGCTCGACTACGCACGCTGCCTCCGCCTCACAAACAAATTCCCGATAAACACATCCGGCGCTTCAGGCGAGGTCACTTGTTCTAGGTGTAATCAGGTGGGGCACTACCAAAAAGACTGCGCTCATCCTCTTAAATTGGTTTGCTTCGCTTGCAAAAGGGAGGGCTTCACTCTGAAAACATGCCCGCATTGTTCGGGAAACGTAAAAGGGAAGCAGTAGGACCGGTCCCTACTGTCTCTCATAATGAAGAGACCGTCAAAACTGCGTTGAACGTCTCTGGGCCTATAGTAACTTCCATTTTGGACTTAAATGACTTGGACGAGTACAAGGGGGTTAGTGTACCACCCAATGATTTTCTCCTAGAAACCACGTCTTCCGATGAGGGTCCGACCTCACTTGTCGTGGAAGCTCTTGTGCATGGGGGGGATTGTGGTTCGCCGCGTTCTGTGGGTACTTTTTCTGATTCGAAACAGGAAGCGGCAAACAGCACCATTGTTTCTACCGAACATTCTGGCTTAAAAGGTAGACCCGCATAACTTTCGGGTCGCGTTGTTAGAGATTTTAGACAGGAACATAAAGCATCAGACCCTCATGAAATAGTGGTCGATGAAGGGTATAAACAAAATTTTTCCGATCTTGATCAGACCGCTAGAATATTACAGACCGAGTTGGTACGCGGTAGAGTGCATCTTAAGATCTGTATCGATACCTTCTCGCTCGATGCCTTGTAAGATCCTGGTTCGACTAGGACACTTATTCGTGGTAATTTAGCCCCAAAGATTCTGGACGCCCTGGGCAAAGATTTAGACAGTTCCAGAAAATCTTCAACGATATTAGCAAACGGTTCCAGAGACGAGATCTTAGGTGTGGTCAAGCTACCCTTGACTATCGACTATCGATTGATATTTTCCGGAAACATTAACATTTGACGTTTTTTCAAACAACTTCTAATAAAATTAACACATACTGGATTTCATTTATGCCCATAAAACGGGTACTTTTATCACCTTTCATTCAATAACTGAGACAAAATCAAACAGTTTATTATTAATAAAACTAGGGTGCTTGTTCAACCTATTGGAAAATAGATATCCAGAAACTTTTGCACGACATTACATATAAGAGAAAATAAATTTTTATACTCCTACATGTGCGTGAGTAATTATTTGCTTTATGTAAGATATATATGTCCTTGCAACATTTTTTATATTTCTTATCCTAGGTCGAAAAAGAACCACTGTTTGACACTCAAAGATTGAATTTTAAACTTTTCAAATTAAAGCTTTTAAAAATGTTAATTCAAACGCTCAGTAATTTTCGCGTATAAAATTATAGCTTTTAAAACTTTTCAATTGAACATTTTTAAATTAAAAGCCGTTAAACTGAAAAATTTAAATTTTTAACTTTTATATATTGTACAGTTCAAATATTTAAAGAATAGAAATCCGCGCTATCATTTTCAATGCTATGAATTGAAGAAAATTGAAAAATTTGTTTTAAAAAAATCGATTAAAAATTTTCCAGGAATCCAATAATAATTTCATTATCATTCAAATCCTTTCAAAATGCTTAAAAAGCTTATAAATTTTGTGTTTGACATCTTCAAAAATCTTCATTGTTTTTTAAATGTTTTGAAATCTTTTCACGTTTTAAATTATTTTGGAATCTTTTCAAAATTTCTAAATACATTTTAAGCTTACTCGATTATTTTCCAAATTAATAATTGTTCAATTGTAATTTATCATTCAAAAAAAAATTTTAATCTTTTTTAATATTCTGTTAAAATTGATTTTTCAAAATAAAAAATCATGTTAAATTTTCCCAGTCAAGTTAAGATTTTTATTTCATTTCTCAAAACCTTTAAAGATCAATGAAAGGCTTCAAAATTTTATTTCTAAACCTTCAAAAATCTAAATTTATTTTGATTTTTCGAAATCTTTTTCAGTTTTAAATTAAGTTTCAATCTTCTAAAAACTTATAAATATCTCTTGAACTAACTTCAATTTTTTCAAATTCATAATTGTTATTTATGCATCCAAATTCAATAATTTCACTTACATATTAAAAATATGTTAAATAGAACAACTAAAATTGTAACGTACAAAGTTTTAATTTAGCACTCTGAAATATGAAGGATTCAAGGCTTTCTATTTCAAATAATTCAGTTTAAAATTGTTTAGTTTCCAATATTTGATTTATTAAATCAAAAATTTAAAAGAATGAAAAGTTAGCTCATTCTAAACGAAAAGTAAAATATTGCTAAAAATTCCAAAAATGTCTTACATAATTAAAAAAGTTCAACTTAGATGGGCTAAAAATAGAATATTTCAGATTTAAACAATATTTGAATAGGATTTGGAATTTAATAAGAGCGTTTAATTTGTCAAATTATTTTTAAATCAAGAATAGTTCATAAAATTTCAATCGGACGTTTACATTTGTTTGACTACTTTAAGTAATTCCAAAAATGCAGTCTAAATCATTACGAAACCATTATTTTCCCTCATAAAGAAAATATATATACAGATAGTACAACATACCGAGTGAACTTAGTTGCTAACTCGGAGGTTTTGTTTCATACGAAACATTTTTGGTCCTTCGAGCCGAATTATGTACAATAGTGACTTGAAAGCATTAGTGCAACTGCAGTGAGTATAAAGTGCATGTGTAGTAAAGGATATCAATGATATTACCACGAAAATCAAGAAGAAGCCATGGAGGTTGAACAGAGTCAAGTAGGAATTCAATCTAGAATT
>CAKNYM010045034.1:0-26247 GCA_932195095.1 Andricus curvator | reverse complement strand
GATTAGGCCACGCCCATAACGGCGCCCCATAGTCATTCCTTACTACTCTCTACTACTTGCGTCCGATTAAAAAATGCTTTTAGGAAAAATTGTAGATTTTCTTTACGCGAACATTTTTTTTTTTGTGATATTTTATCATATATTGCAGTTCAGCCGCATAATGGAATTTTTTTTAATAACAATTTTTACGATTAAAACAAAAACTACGTTCTATCAAAAAATAATCTCAAGTTACATAGATATTCCTGAGGTAAAGAAAGTTGCTTTTCAATATTTTTTTCGTATCGCGTATACTTTGGCTGGAAAATTGAATTTTTTATTTTTTGAAAAGCATTTTCTATCGATACAACCAGAACCATTGTTAAAAATAGACTGACTGACAATCTCCTAGTTTCTTTCTAGGCATCAGAAAAGTGTTCCTAAGCTCAATCAAATCTCATCATTCTTTCGAAAGCTTTTATGCCTACAGATAACAAAGATACAGGCCACAGCCAGACATTCGTAAAAATAGTTTTTTTCTAACCCAGGGGGTCTCAAAATGTAGAGAGTTGATCAAAACCGACAAAGCCTTTGACATAAGGATGAGAATGTAAAAATGTCTGTTTAATCAGATTCTCCTGATGTATGACTCTTGAATCAGGGCTGACACTCAGCTCAAGTTCAAGCTTTACTTTGAACCCCCATAAAAGATTCTAGCACGTCTCATTACTTTATGGGCATTCAAAAAGTGTCAAAAACATATATTTACTAAAAGAAACGATCCCAAACGGCATCGTCGTTATGTCCTTCAGTTTTTTGATATTAGCGTTTTCAAGAAAAAGGTTCAAGCATTCATTTGAACCCTTGTCGAAAATTCTAGCACGTTTCATTAATTTTCATGGTTTTCCAAAAAATGCCAAAAACGCGTTTTTTACCTTTTGATCCCGATTTACTCAAAAACTAGACGTGCTAGAGCATTTTTGTCAACATACTCGTAATCTTTACACAAAAGATCCTATAAGAATCACCTGCAATTGTTTCAAGGAAAAAAATCTTGTCGAACAGTTTCAAAGAACGAGTCTATATTAGAATAAATATTAATAGCCTAAAAATATTTTTATCATCAATATTACCTAACTATAAGCTCGAAGAGTTCAAATTGGTCGAAAACTTTGCAGTATAGGTGCAGGACCCTAACACAAGCCCATTTCATACCTGGCCAAGGAGCGAGAGTAAGGTCAAGGCCATCTTCAAGCGGACATTTGCCAATAGTAAAGTCTCTATTTAACTCTGCTCCAGAAAGGGTTAAAAATCTGTGCTTCCTATCAAGCATCGGATTGCGTCGTCCTGCATGTGTCACACTAGAGGCTGAACAACAAGCAGTTAACTTGATCTCACCACCCGCTAACGTAGGATACCTATCTCTCCGATCTAGAGATGCGGTCTTTCTGTAGAAGTCCTTCTCTGAAATAGAGAGACATTTGTTGAGAGTTCTTTCTGGAATAGGAGGACTGATAGGTCTCTTTTTCGGTTCAAATATCTTAACTCTGACTTCTTGAGGTTCCGCACCAGGCGAGGTTATGCAAGAGACTCTCACTTCTGTTTTTGAACCTTCTTGATTAGGACCTTTTAGACTCATTTTGAAGACTTATCATATAAGCAGAGACTGCAACTTATGATGCCTTTGCAAACATTTGTTTGGTATGAATTTGTACAGTTCTCAACTCCATATAAAAATTGCAGCTGGTTTGTATTAATAGTTTGGCTATAAGCGATGCAACAAGTCATTAGTTTATGTTTTTGTACAATCGTGATGTCGATGAACTTTGTGCACTGATGTTATCTGCCTGCTTTAATGATAGTTCAATGGCGGTTTCATTTTTCTACTAAAATTTTTTAAAGTTTTATTAAGGTTCACTTTTATTCTACATTAACTGAAGAGAAAGTTCTTAGGCAAGAATTATCAGCTGCTAATTACTGGATAATGTAGATTTTTCAGGCGAATACTGCGTAGGTTGTAATTTATAGCTTCACAGTTTAATATTGTCCATTTCACAAGCACATTACTTCCTTGTATGCTGTAAACAATTAAATATAAAATTCAATACCACAGTGGATTCGTTATCTTCTAATAACATAAAATTATGTGCCTAAAAAAATAAATTTTATTTGACTAAGTAATGGCACGCAATATACGGAATTTCATGTAAGCTTAAAAGGATATAAATAAAGATTCGTAGTTTTGCACACGATTGAAACACGGAAGACCTCCTTTAAATTTATTATAATGAATCACCGTGAAACCATTAAATCTATTATTAAATGAAAATAAGAATAATAAATAAACAGTAAAATAAATCATTCTAAAGTTACACACAAAAAATGTTATATTCACTTATCAAGAAATTTAAAGTGTTTTATGTAACAGTTACAGTAAAAACTGCTGCTAATGAGGGGGTGACAATGTCAAAATCACTGAGAGTTTCGTAAAAGTCATAATGAAATTAGGAAAAAATGAAATGGCAGACTTCAGTTAAATAGACTTCTATTCCGTATTATTCAATACAGTGAGCTATGTACAATTCACTGAATCGAGCTTTCAATGGTGGTGCAGTCGACATTACAGGAGGATCGGTAGATTTTACCGATCCAATTGGCTTGCGTAACTTGCCCCAAAAGTCGTAAAAACACAACCTCTCTGCGCGAACCACCAGATGACTCCATGTTGCAATCGGTGGATTTCATCATCCTAAAAAATATTTATTTGTGACTTATTAGTGGCAGTCGCCACATTCCTACTTAGAATGACGGAGTTCGTTCAATGGTTGGCTGATATATCATTTTTTTGTACACAACTTAAATCTTAGAGGCACAACTTATTCACAGATCGCTTACGCCATTGATTGTGTATTGCAGCATGGAACGAACGATGTGTATCGCAATTGTTACAGCTGATTTATATCGATACTATACTATTATGTGCTCGCGCAAGCGCGCGCTAACTTTTATACTAATTTTTCTCATTTACTCAATTTTCGAATAACTATTTATTTGTTAAAATTTTTGGACCAATAAAATTCGTGCTGAAATTATATTCTCAAAGAATGAATTCAGTGAATACATGTAACGTAAAATTTACTATTACTATTAATAATAGGAAATGGCGAGATATCATTTGAAGATTTCAAGTGCATGTTATGTAATATAATATATTTAAAAAAACATGATTTTTGTACAATGACATTTGCGGGTACTTTCACGGCCATTTTTTCAAATGTAAGCATACACATACATCGCTAAATCATTAAAAAATTAATACCTATAATTTAAAAAATCATATTCTGATCCGATACTCAGTTCTCAATATAAAAATCAATAAACATTAGGGTGGCCCAAAAATACACATTTTGGAATTTTCGACCCGCGTCGACGCCAAATTGTTCTCTTGTAGAAACAAATAAATACATATTTTTTTATTTTGGAATGAAATAATTTTTAGTACTTTTTTAATCAATTTTTGTGTCTTATGGAGTTTAACACGTAAAACGTATACTTTTTTTACTTCCTTGATTTTGTTCAAGAAATTACAAGTCGATTTATTTACCCTTTTATAAACTTGTTCTCTTCTCAGTAAAGATGCATTTTGTCAAATTTTAATACACCAACAAAGTTATAAACAAATTTGAGACACCTTGAAAGTTTTATAAAATTACAATATTTGTAGACTCGTAGCGAGCCTTCGACATGATTTTTTAACTTGAAATTTTCAAGAAGCATTTATGAGGATATTGAGAACAGATTTGTGAAACAAAAATGTTCATTATTTTTTAAATTATAGTTTTGAAGCGATTACGAAAATGAGTGAATGTGAAACATTTCAGTCCAACAGCAGCTTTTCCCCGACCCTGAAGAATTTATGGCAGCTAAGTTGAACTCAGAGTGGCTTATTGTTAAAGGCTTAGGACTTCCAGATGCAGGCTCGACCATAAAGCTCCCTGCTACAGGCCCAAACCTGTGTAGCCCAGCACATTTCCCCAATTTTTTTCGCACTTTCTGGGGAACCAACTAATTTTTTTACAATACCCGCACCCTAGGCCCTAGGGGAATACTTGACTTCAATGAGTTGAATAACAGAGTAATAACACTAAAACTGCCGTCTGGGTTAAATCTCAGGGCTCGCTTCAGGTTCTCTTGAAACTTTTCTGTTTTAATTCGTACGTTGGGAGAAAACTTCAAAATACTTTACAAAGTACTCAAAATCGTTTTATTTCAAAATAAAAAAATATGTATTTATTTGTTTCTACGAGAGAACAATTTGGCGTCGACGCGGGTCGAAAATTCCAAAATGTATATCTTTGGGCCACCCTAATAAACATGTATTTGCACTGGAATGTTTAACTAAATTTTTATAGAAAAAGAAGAGCATGTCCAAATACATTGCCAAATAATTAAAACATATGTACATGTTATTTTGAAAAATTGAATTCAAATACTCATTTCACGGCGATTTTTGTAAATTTGTGAATCAAGAAACATCGCTAAGTCATTAAAACATTATCATATTAGAACGTTTAAATAATGTTATATAATAACGTTTAAATAATTCAGCAAACAACAGTGTACGACAAAACATCGCTGAATAATTAAAATATATCCACGTATAATTTTGAAAATTGAATTAAGAAACATGCCTCTCTTTTTTCGTGGTTATCTCAGCGATATATCAAGTCCCACTCCTCCATGCCTCAGGGGTGTAAGTTGAAAAAATTCAAACTTTGATAAATTAAAGCTTGGAATCTTCTCTTTAAAATGAGATGAAGAACATAATGAAATATTCACTTGTTCTTGAATTATAATAAAAAATGTGGAAGCATGTCCAAGACAAAAATCAGTTCGTCGAGCGGCAGTCGAATGTCGAATTTAAAGCTTTTGTTAATGTACGAAAAGCAACCGACCAAAAAAATGTTGTCACCAATGGACCGTCCGATTTTCGTCTTGGTTATGCTTCCACATTTTTCATGACAATTCGAGAACCAGTAGATATTTTATCATGTTCCTAATCTCATTTTAAAGATGATATTTCCAACTTTAATTCCGACAACCGCCCATTTTTTTCCATTTCCTTCTCTGAAGCGTGCAAAAAGTGGAATTTGAAAATGGAGAATTGGTCACAAATATTTAAAATAATTACATGATTGAGTATTTGAGCTAGACGTCACAATCATAATAGAATAGCTGCAAATGTCATGAAGTTTAGCATTGTTCGTACATCCTTATATGGGAATGCATACGACTTTTCGTAAAAAGTATTCTAAACGTAAACGTAAGTTATATATATACCATTAAGCTATTTCCCTTTCGGCGAGCCTCTAGGGGTAAGCGTGACAGAACCCGATTCGGGTAGTGTTTCTAGGTGGATAGTTTCTTGTAGTAAATAACTACAAGTGTGGGCTCACCACACCCACGACCGCCAACAGCAACGCAGTAGTATCAGACGGTCACCCATCCAAGTACTAACCGCGCCCAACACTGCTTAACTTCAGTGATCTAACGGGAACTGGTGTTTCCAGCGTGGTATGGCCGTTGCCATAAATGCATAAATACCATAAATGTATCAATATTAATATTTTTCAAGTGTAGAATGCATTTGCGCAATTATGTTTGTGATGTGATTCTTTTTTTTTAACATGAAAAAAATAAAATACTCACGCTGATCCACTCGACTGATGTTGCACGGGAATCTCACATTTAGTACATAAGTTAGTTTTAAGAACAAATTTTATTAACCTTTGAGGATTACCTTCGAAATATTCCTTTTATTAATATAATATGAATACTGGTCGACCCATGATCTAGGTATTAGAATTTTTATAAGGTTAGGTCCGGGACCTTAGGTGCTGTCACTTGCCTGATTGTCAAGTGCTATGTCGTTGGACCGAATGAAGAATTTGCTGGATTCAACAATATAATGAAGTTGATCAAATAACTTCGAACTACAAACTCCGAAAATTCAGTGAGACTATCTATCACTGGGACATTCTGCTATGCCTCTATCTTTAACAAACAACGTCAGCTGTTGCTTCACTGCTTACCAAACATACTGAGTATGTACCATAGAGTCCGCAGTATAAGACTCCTCGCTAAACCACTAGATGGAGCCTCAATGCTCTTCTGGGACCTTTTCCTGTGGACGCTGGGTATCGTTTTCCCGCTACTGACTTCTTGTGCAACTTCAGCATTGGGTGCATCAATAGTGCGACCCTCCAGTGTTTGAGTAATCATCATCGAAATATTTGATTGAACCAATTTTAAGGAGATAGAACTATCTAAATAGTACTTCGAATCACCAGAACAAGGATTGAGATCAGGTGGGTGCCGGTTTTCCTTTCGTCTTGGCATCATATTTCTCTAGTATTGTGAAAGGTCGGCCATTATTATGTCAACTTTGATTGTTTCTCTTTAGTTATTTTATTCCGCGATAAAATTTTAATGGATTAACTTCAATTTATTAGAGTTTAAGTTTTATTTGCCGAAATGTAATATTTTAATCTATCTGTGATTTCTATGATTTAACTCAAAGTTTGTTTCTCTTTAGTTCCCCAGGTCAAAATTTCAAACAATGATATTTGCAACTTTTATTTCACACCTGATATGATGTGTTTCTCATGTGCTACTCTGTTTATATTCTTTTCAATTGGAGATATTCTTGTTGAATACATTTTATAATGTTAGATGTTTAATTTATCTTGTCTTAATTGTTGACAAAAATGTATCAACCTTGCTCAAAAATCTTCCCCACGCTTTTCCCTCTCCCTGAGTTGCCAGGACTAAATTAGTTACTTATCCTTTGCTCAAAGATAATTAATTCTAAGTTTCAGTGGCGTATGCACAGGCGTCTGGCGCCGGCACCAGACATTTAGTCTGGTCTCAATTTTCTAAGTTTTCAGGTGGCGAATTAGGTCGAATAACCACGTTGAGCAGCCAAGTAACGGGTAAGTAAATTACGTATTTCATTTAAAAATCCCGTTACAAAATGGCGCCCAACGTGGGGCCCACACCCTGAGCAAGGTTGAAAATCTATAAACATTTGATGATTTTATGCAGTTGTTTAAAATGTTTTGTTGTTGTATTTATTTACCATTTATGTATTGTAAATCCTTGTAATATTTATATTTATGTGCTGTGTGGGGAAAAAGAAGCGGTTTAGTGTGTGCTCGTAATGACGCGATGTCCAGGACTATGTGTAAAGTTCTCGCGTAAACTTTCCGCGGGATGAAATATATCCACGAAATTTAGGAATTCATGAAAATTTTAGGAAATTTATGGAAATTGTCGGGAATTTATTGGAAGTTCTCGCGTAAACTTTCCGCGGCATGAAATATTTCCATGAAATTTAGGAATTTATGGAAATTTTAGGAAATTTATGGAAATTGTCGGGAATTTATTGAAAGTTCTCGCGTAAACTTTCCGCGGCGTGAAATATTTCCACGAAATTTCGGAATTTATGGAAATTTTAAGAAATTTATTAAAATTTTCGGGATTTTAATTAATTTAATTGTACTCTAATTATTTTACTTTTGATTATGATTGAGTGATCAATATATTAATATTTATGGTCGTAGACAAGCTATTTTAAAGCGAATTTGTTTGGAATCATTCCGAATTATTTAGAAATTTCATAAATTCTTGTTTCAGCCTTTACTGCAATGTGATTGTTGTTGTTTTAAAAGGCTTTTAGTGAACCATTTTAGCATTTTTTTTTAAACGAGAATCGGGGAGTTGTTGGAGCCTTGAACAGAATCATCGGAAATTAGTCAGTTTTATTGATTTTAATTGTTTGTCATTAATATAAAAAAAAAATGGACGATCTAAATTTTCAGTTGTCGCAGGTTTGGGATGATACTACAGATCGTGTTATTTCTTGGGCAAGTGGGCTAAACAAAATACAGTCGAAAATCATACTCGACCACTTCGGTCGAAGTAGTGAAGGAACCAAGGATGAGTGCGCGTGGCGCATCGTTAGGTATCACCTAAAATCAAAGTGGCAGGATGTCTCTTGGTCTGAACCTGATTTATCACTCTCGTCTAGAGGTCCCCAACGAGAAAGGTTTGGTGGGGAGACATGGCCCCTAGCGGACACCCCAGTTGTTCACCGTAGTGGTGAGAACATTGGCCATTCAATTGATCCTTTTTCGTTTGATATTGGAATGGTATCTGGTAACAGAGATGAGTTATCCTATCAATCAAAACAACCCTCAGGGGTCACCACAATCGGACCAAACTCAATGTCTGGGAAAAATGTTGCCACAACTTTAATTAATCCGTCAGTTACTTTTGCTGACCCTCTAGTAAAAGTTAATTTACCTCACTCAACCGATGCTACGGGAATTCTAGAGACCACAGTGAGTAGACCTACCATGCATCCTTCGGCTTTTGGTGTTTTAAACACTGTGTCTGGTATTCGACCATCCACTTCATTTGATTATACCTCCAGTCAACCGCCCCGAAATTTTATTGAATTAAATTCCCCTAATTCGCAGCACAGAACCCCGTCAATAAATTCGGGCAGTTCATACCACAGTATCCTAACAGGATCCGAAAACCCAATCATGGGATTTCCCCAGCAACCCCAACCGTTGATTAACTCCACATTGTTTGGGGACCGATTTCACTACCCAGTACCACCCACTCAAATGTATCAAACAAACCCTTTGGGCAGTTCAGGCGTAAACCAGTCAACATGTAGCCATCGTATAGGTAGGCACAGGCCGAATGTTCTAGAGATAGTCCGTAAATGGAATTTATCTTTTAATGGTGCTAGAGATAGTAGCGCAGAGGAATTTCTGAAAAGAGTAAGCGAATGCCGATTAGGGAGTGGTTTAGCTAATGATCAAATACTAGCAGCGATGCCTAGCCTTTTTAACTCGCGGTGCTCTTGTTTGGTTTAGATTGGGTGTAGAAGACAAGAGATGGGTTAACTGGACAGGTTTCGTTGTAGCTTTTCGCAGACGGTATGGTGGTATAAATTTTCAGTTAAAATTAAAAGACGAGATAAAAAGACGGACACAAGGTCCAGATGAGCCCATAGCTGATTATCTCCAAAATATTAGATCACTATTTAAGTCCTTTGAACCACCACGTAGTGTGCTGGGTTGCCATTTGGGTATCCACAACAGATGTTGGGGTGCATTCCACCTAGTTTTCCAATGGGATGTTTCCAAAATTGCCCCCCACCTCCGTTGGCCCCAAGTATACCTAACATAGGTTTGCCGGGAGACAATCCTTTGGTTTCTCCTTTCATCCCAACAACTACAGCCACGGAATAGTTTCCACCGATTACCACCAATCCACCACCACAATTGCCGTCTTCCGCTTTAGTAAATACTGAGAAAAAATTTGTTAGGAGACCGGGGTGTTGGAACTGTGGTGAGGATGGGCATTTCTTCCAGGCGTGTACTAAACCACTACGAAAGTTTTGTCATGTTTGTAGTAAATGTGATGTATCCACCATGAGTTGCTGTGGAAGTTCATGGTCCAAACCGGGAAACGCTTGAGGGTGGATGACTTTAAGATCCGGTCTACCTCCTCATTCGATAGGATCCCCATTTGTAGTTGCAGTCATAATAAATTTAGAGAAAAAATGTGTGCTTTGTTTAGAGATAGAAGATTACATATAGAAGTTAGTATAAACGGTCATAAGTTGAGAGGTCTATTTGATCCTGGTTCGTGTTGTAGTTATATAGGACAGAGAGCAATAGGCAAATTTGAAGATATAATAGATAAGATACCGAGCAATTCGCACTCGGGTGTAGTTTACCCAAATGGAGTAGTGCAGGAAACCTTAGGGATAGTTAGCTTGTTAGCCGAGTTTCTAGGTTATAAGCATCATATGCAAGTTCGTTTCGCCCCAACTTTTGATTGTGAGATACTCTTAGGGCATGATTTTGCTGAGGGTGATAGGATAAGTTTAGATCTCGAGTTAGAAAAATCAAGAAATCGTTTGAGTTCGTATCCGACTCAGGAGCAGAGAAAAGAAGTTAGTACTTTTAATAATAATTCGTCAAATAGTAATGTAAGTTTAGTTAGTTTAATCCTTGATTATATGCCGCGTTATCGTGTTGTCTCTAAAAACTCGTCGCAACCACCCATGTCCTGTGCCGGTCTGAAGGAATTACAACCAAATCAGTTGAAGTTATTAGAGAAACTCCTAGACGAAAAGATTCCCCCTATGCCAGAAAAGTAACCAGCCACTCATCTAACAAAACATGTAATAGATATCCAAGGTCACCCGCCAATTAAGCAGAATCATCGCAGATATTCACCTAAGGTTTTAGAGGATCTCAGGAAATCTGCTGATAAGCTAGAGAAAGAAGGTTTAATAGAACCCTCTGATAGTGGCTGGTGTAATCCAGTTGTAATGGCGAAGAAATCGGACGGTGGTTTCAGACTTTCTATCGATTTGCGGAGACTGAATGAAGTTGCGAAAAAGGATGCTTATCCACTGCGAAGCATGACGGAGATCCTTGACAAACTCCATTCAGCACAATACATTTCGAAGATCGATCTTAGTCAGGCCTTTCACCAGATTCCTTTGTCCAGGGAGAGTAAGGAGCTTACTGCTTTTGCTGTCCCTGGGAAGGGCCTATACCAGTATACTCGAATGTCCTTTGGCCTATCAAATTCCCCGGCTACTTTTCAACGCCTTCTGGATGAGTTAATCACACCTGAATTCGAATCTTACGTCTTTTCGTACCTTGATGACATCATCATTGTCACCGAAACCTTTGATAAACATCTATATTAGCTTGGGCGTGTTCTGAATGTAATAGTCAATGCTGGCCTTACAATTAATAGGGAAAAGAGCGAATTCTGTTGTAAGGAGGTCAAGTATTTGGGGTATATGGTAAACCAGTCGGGTTTTCACGCTGACCCGGAAAAGGTCGAACCAGTAACTGGTTACCCGGTCCCAAATACCTTGAAGAAACTTAGGCGATTTTTGGGAATTCTCTCGTGGTACCGGAGATTTATAAAGGATTTTGCTGCTATAGCTGAGCCTCTGTTTCGTCTATTACAGAAAAGTCGCCGATTTTTTATATGGGGCGAAGAGCAGTAAAAGTCCTTTGAGCTGTTAAAAACAGCATTGACCTCCGCTCCCACGTTAGCTCGACCAGATTTCAGCCTACCATTTTCTCTACAAACTGATGCTTACAGCACTGGTTTGGGGGCGGTCTTAACACAAAATGTGGACGGCGCGGAACGAGTGATCGCTTACGTGAGTCGGACGATGGCCCCTTCTGAAAGGAATTTCACTGTAACTGAGCAAGAGTGTTTGGCCGTGATATGGGCGACCCGGAAATTTAGGCCCTATCTTGAGGGTTACCCTTTCGAAGTAATAACTGACCACAGTAGCCTTCGCTGGTTGTGTAACTTAAAAGATCCAACCGGTAGATTAGGGCGGTGGGCTACGGAGTTGCTTGGAAATCAGGTTACTATTAAACATAGGAAGGGTGCCTTACATCACGTGCCGGACGTCTTGTCTCGTATTTATGAGCCAGATATTGAGGTAGTGAGTTCCATCAAGGAGACTGATGACCCCTGGTACTTGCGAAGGGTCAAGAATGTTCAAGAAATACCAACGCAGTTTCCCGCTTGGATGATTGAAGGGGGGAGATTGTATTGCCATAGACCGAACTCCTTCGTTGATCCACTCTTACCAGATCTGGAGGACTGGAAGGTGGTTTTACCTTTAGAGCTACGGGGTAAAGCTTTAGAGGAAGCACATGATGAAGCTACTTCCGGTCACCTCGGAGTAGAAAAGACTCACGCGCGTATGGCCCTTTTATATTATTGGCCGGGAATGTATAAGGACGTAGTTACTTATGTTCGGTCCTGTTCCACGTGTCAGAGGTTCAAGGTTGAGCAGGCTCGCCCGGTGGGACTTATGGGAAAACGCGTGATAGAACAACCATGAATGGTGGTTGCAGCAGACATCATGGGTCCTTTTCCGCCTAGTCGCTCTCATTATCGATACTCACTCTTATTTCAGGACATGTTTACAAAGTGGATACAATGTGTCCCGTTAAGGAAGGCTAATGGCGTTGGCGTACAGAATGCTTTCGAAGATTGTGTAGTTTTCCGATGGGGAACTCCCGAGGTCTTGTTCACAACAAATTTATATCAAAAGCTGCCGAACAACTTGGTATTCGCCACTCAACTACTCCGCCGTATCATGAGCAAGCAAATCCGGTTGAGCGAGTAAATAGGGTGGTGAAAACCATGATTGCTTCGTTTGTTGAAAGCGATCATCGTGATTGGGATAAGCATATTCCAGATTTTCGTTTTGCTTATAACACGGCAGTACATAGTTCTACTCGCGTGTCGCTGCGCTCTTGAATTTTGGCAGAGAGCCCAGACCGGCTGATTGATTGAAAAGACAAGTAGAAGGGGTTCCAGAAATTATATCATTGGCCGTAGAAGAATGGGAGGATAGAACAAGAAGGTTACCCGCATTACGCGATTTAGTTACCTATCACTTGGAAATATTGTCAGATCGTCTGGATCGTCAGAATTGTCTGGCGTAAAACTCAAGTTCTATCATTTGCACCAGATTTTATTACAAAGAAATTAGCTCCAAAATACGACGGTCCGTTTGAAATTGTGGAAGTACATTCTCCAGTGGTTTATATGATAATGGGTGCGACGGGAAATAAAGAGAAAGTTCATGTGAAGGATCTCAAGTATTATTGGTCGGTCGATGACTCAAAAATTAACGCGCCTCGTCTTTCCTTAGGTTCTGATGAAGAAGAAGGTGCCAAAGTTCCGTTCGACGACCGTTCAGTGCCTGAACAGGTTAGGAGAAAAAATGTCAGGCAGACCGTTTCCGAAACCACGAGAGAGGGAATTCTGGCCGCGCGCGGGACTCGAGCCGTGTTGTATCAGAGGTCGGGCGACCCTGGTGCCGTTTAGCAAGCCGATGGACCTAGGAAAAGGGGTAGACCCCCAAAACCAAGATCAGTCTCCGACAGTGGGGCTCCGAGCTCCTCTTCAGGTAGAGTTCTCCGAAGTTTCGGAACAATCCCGAACCTCGAAATCCAACGACATTCTAGGGACCACGAACCAACCTCAGGCCGGCGGAAAAGGGGAAGGCCACCGAAGAGGACCTATGTCACCCGTTCCTCTTTTGTCCCATGTGTCAAAGGAGTCGGGAGATCTAAACGTAGCCAAAGGTGCCATAAGGAAGAAAAGGGAAAAAAGGGAGAAGAAGAAGAAGGTTTCCAGGGCCGGTGTGTGACGCTAAGAGAGTCCCATCGGAAGTGGGACAATCCCTGAGCCCAAGCATTGCTCAGAATCAGACGAACGCTACAGTTAGCCCGTTAAACGGTGGACTAATTCCAGGTCCCAAGACTATGATGAGAGGCAGAGGATTTCGCCCATCATCAGAGGTACGACCCGTTTCCCTTAAACTTCAGGGAATCGGGAGAGGTTATTCTATGACCCGCCAAGATCCAACAACCTCAAAGCCCGGGGGCGAGGAAATGATTAAGTTGAATCAAGGCAAGTCAATTGGGATAGACCAATGGGATTTGGTCTCCTCGGAGGCCAAATACTCCAGGGACCTGGTAAGCCTTCAGAGACAGGACCAGGCAGAGACTCATCCTTCCAATGGTGGACTAACCCCAGGTCCCAAAACCACGATGAGGGGCAGAGGATTTCGCCCGTCATCGGAGGTACAACCTGTTTTCCCTAAACTTTGGGTGGTTGGAAGAGGGTCTCCTGAGGCTCGCCAAAACTCAACAACCTCAAAGCCCGGGGGCAAGGATGTAAATAAGTTGAGTCGAGGCGAGTCATCTGCGATGAACGCAGGTGGATTGATCTCCCCAGAGAGTGAATATTTCAGTACCCCGGTAATTCCTCGGAACCGGGACCCGGTAAAGACTCGTCCTGCCAACGGTGGACGATCCCCAGGTCCCGAGGTAACAGTGAAGGAAGGAGGTTTTCATATGCCATCAGATGCGCAACCAGTTAACCCCAGACTATGGGGAATTGGAAGGGGGCGTCCCGTGCCCCGTCAGGACTCAACAACCTCAAAGCCCGGGGGCGAGGACGCGAATAGGTTAAGTCTGGGTGGGTCATCTGGGGTGACCCCGTGTGAGGTGTTCGGAGCCTATTCTGTTCCTTTCGGACATCAAGGACCGATGTTGTCTTCTCCGTGCGGTGTTCTGTTATGGGTGTGGTAGGCCGACGGTAAAGCAATCGCACTGTTTTAGATGCCACAAATTATGGCTAGAGGGGTCGATTGGTTCACGACATCCGATTGGCCAGGAGCCCGCTTCTCCTCCTACACCGAATCTTTGGATCAACCCTTGTTATCCAATTGCTGGGGATGTGCCAATCGCTTCATTTTCGCTTTTCCCAGGAGTACCACCCCTTCCTCCGGTCGTTACAGAGCATAGGTTAGTTCCGCGCAGTGTTTTTGATGATCGCCGCATCGATCCAAACCAACCCATAGTCGAAGCCCTAGCGGAGGCAATCCTCAAGAAATTGTAGGTCATAGTTTAGTTTATAAGTCTTTTGTGCCGTCGAAGTTGTAGTTTAGTTTATAAGTCTTTCGTGCCGTAGATATTGTAGTTTATTTTATAAGTCCTTTATGCCCTAGTTTAAGCTCGTCCTTTTCGTAATTCTAAAATCTTAATCGCCGCACAGCACAGTATATATTTAAAATTTATTTATTTTTTTGGACAACAGAAAGCATGAGATTGAAAACATTATTCAACCTAATTGAATTTTTTAATTGGAATTCAAAACAGTTGAAAACATTATTCAATCTAATTGAAATTTTAAACTTGATTTTAAACTTGTACTAAATGTCTGGGTTTTGCTTGTCGATTAATCTAAGATGCCGAGTCGGTAGTGGATTGCAGGCACCCATTGAGTTTCACTCCCCGTGTTGCCAGTCTGGAAGGGGGTTTTGTGATGTGATTCTTTTTTTTAACATGAAAAAAAAAAAAAATACTCACGCTGATCCACTCGACTGATGTTGCACGGAATCTCACATTTAGTACCTAAGTTATTTTTAAGAACCAATTTTATTAACCTTTCAGGATTACCTTCCAAATATTCCTTTTATTAATATAATATGAATCCTGGTCGACCCATGATCTAGGTATTAGAATATTTGTAAGGTTAGGTCCGGGACGTTAGGTGCTGTCACTTGCCTGATTGTCAAGTGCTATTTCGTTGGACAGAAAGAAGAATTTGCTGGATTCAACAATGTAATAAAGTTGATCAAATAACTTCGAACTCCAAAACTCCGAAAATTCAGTGAGACTATCTATCACTGGGACATTCTGCTATGCCTTTATCTTTACCAAACAACGTCAGCTGTTGCTTCACTGCTAACCACACATACTGAGTATGTACCATAGAGTCCGCAGTATAAGACTCCTCGCTTAACCACTAGATGGAGCCTCAATGCCCTTTTGGGACCTTTTCCTGTTGACGCTGGGTATCGTTTTGCCGCTACTGACTTCTTGTGCTACTTCAGCATTGAGTGCATCAATAGTGCGACAATCCAGTGTTGAGTAATCATCATTGAAATATTTGATTGAACCAATTTTAAGTTTTCAGGTCGCGAATTAGGTCGAATAACCACGTTGAGAAGCCAAGTAACGGGTAAGTAAATTACGTATTTCGTTTACAAATCCCGTTACATGTTTTATCCTTTTATCGGTTGAAGCGCTTTCATTTTCACGAAATAAAATCAATTATCCAAAATTTTAAGTTATAGTGCCCGATTCTGATCAAATCGATCCGATACCCCAACCTGAAATTTGGTATATCATATTTCATTGTAAATATGTACCAACTATGCTAACCTTCCGAAAAAATATCCACCTATCCTATCATAAGCATGACGTAATGCTAGAATACTCAATTGTGATAGAGGTATGAAACATAAATAAACTTTGATTGTACATATCATAGACAATATTAAATGACATAATATTAATGTCAGTAATCAATTCATGTTACGACACAAAAGAAAAATTAAAATTCAATAATTCTGTGGTTCAATATTGTGAACAAATTAATCAGTTTAGAACGTAAAAATTAATCAACAAATATTTTCATTGAAACATCCAAATAAATTTCACATTATATTTTTATGAAAATTATAATTATAAATAACGTTTTAAACTGATTTCAGAATAAATTAAAATATATTTACATATAATTATGAGAATGGAATCGAGATACTCATTCCAAAACAGCACGAAAATTTAAAAAAATTATATAGTTGCAACAGAGATATGTTAAACATAAATAAACTTCAAATATATGAATTATAGCCAATATTCAAGTACATAACCTTGAAATAAATGATTAATTCATATTTCTTGATATATAAAACTTCTAATTCAATCTTTGTGATGATCAGGAAATGGGTGGCGAAAAAGGATGACGAATTGGTGTTGATAGGAGGTGATCTGAATGCTTGGACGGGGGAACAGGGAGGGGAAATATGAGATGAAGACAGTGAGAATTTCAGGAGAAAATCGAAACACAAACAGGCTGACCAGGAGGGTAGGACTCTGTTGTAAATTCTGGGAGAAACAGGATGGTTTATTTGCAATGGGAACTCGGAAGGGGATGAGGAAGGTGAGATTACATTTGCAGGGAAAGGGGAAACAGTGATTGACTACATTCTGGCCGAGGAAAGGGTAAGGAATCTTAAGAATCTAATGAAATCTAAGGGTCAGAACACTTCCCGGTCATTGCAACGTTGAAATTCGAGAATTGGGGAAGGAAGAAGGAGGGAGCGACAAGGAAAAAAGCAAAGATGGGTAAATGGGGAGCTGATAAGTTAAGAGAATATACGGAAAGAATGGAAGAAGAGAATGGTTTGATTGAAGATGGGGGAGGCGTGGATGAGATTTTGTGTAAGATGAGGGGAAGGGTAGAGAAGATAGTGGAAGAAATTAGGCCAAGTGAGGAAGAAAGAAGCGAGAAGAGAGGATGGTGGGATGTGGAATGTGTAGAGAGTAAAGAGCGTATAAAGTTATCGTTAAAGAATTGGAGAAGAGGAGAGATAGACAAAAAGGAGTATAATAAGAGAAAAAGGGAACACGAGAAATTACTGGATGTAAAACGACAGGAGGAGAAGGTGGGGTACATGAAGGAGGTAGAAAAAGCAATAAAAGAAGGAAGGGAATGGGAGGTGATCAATAGAGAAAGAAGTGAATGGAAAGGAATCAATGAAGAGATAAGTATGGATGAATGGACGGCATATTTCAAGAAATTTCTAGGAGGGGTGGATAGCAAGGTGAGGGGGGATGGTAGAAAAATCAAGGAGTGAATCAAGCAATTGAGAACTTAAAACGAAATAAGGCGACAGGAGAGGATGGGATGGAGAATGAAGTGTTGAAATTTGGCGGAAGGAGGGTTAGAGAAGAGATTTGGGAAGTATGTAATAGAGTATGGAGAGGGGAAGGATGGCCGAAAGAGTGGAGAACAGGTTTGGTAGTTCCTTTATTTAAGAAAGGAGGGGGGAGTGGAAGATTATAGAAGAACAGGTAGATGAAAAAGGAAGTATTCCACACAATCATACAGGATTCAGGAAGGGGATGGGACAGTGGATAACATTTTTGTACTAAATTATTTAGTCAACAGGAACCTGGAACATAAAAAAAGGAAAACTGATCGCACTCTTTGTAGATTTTACAGCAGATTTCGACTCGGTGAATAGGAAAGTTTTGTGGAAGAAAATGAAAGAAAGGGAGGTGGACGAAGAGCTGATTAAGAGGATCAAAGAGGTCTTTACGGAGACAAAGACAAGGGTGAGGATCGGGGAACAGAAAGGAGAGGAGTTCTGGACAGGGAGGGGTCTTAGGCAAGGGTGCCCGCTCAGCCCGTTGTTGTTTAGCATATTGTTAGCAGACCTAGAAGAGAAAATGGAAAGGAAAGGTAAAGGGGGTATAGTTCTAGAAAATAAGAGAATATATTCGTTATCGTACGCGGACGATGTGGTGCTTCTGGCAGAGAATGAAAGTGGAATGAACTTGCTAATAAAAGGATTCGAAGAGTACTTGAGAGAGAAAGACTTGACAATAAATATGACGAAGACAAAGATAGTATGTTTCAGGAAAAGGATGGAAAGTGCGAGTAAGGTGATGGGTCAAGTGTGGGGGATTGGAAAACGAAGATTCAAAGAGGACTGGAAGGTGAGAGTATGGCTGTTTGATTCACTGGTATGGTCTGTGATGTGTTATGGAGTCGAGACTTGGGGATGGAAGGAGTACAAAAAAGTAGAAAACATGCCAGAGAGATTTCTGAGATGGGTTATGGGAGTGAGATGGAACTGTCCAGGTTATATGTTGAAAGAAGAAACAGGGAGAGAGAAATTGGTGATAAGGCAAAGGAAAAGGGTATGGAATTTTGAAGAGAAAATTAAAACTGGTAAGGGTAGCAAATTTGCACAAGCATGCCTGCAGGAAATATTAGATAGAGAGAGGAGAGGAAACACGGGACTTTCAAGATGGGAGGAGGAGAGATGGAAAGTTAGAAGAGAATGGAGAATGTGGGACGAGGGGAGGAAGTGGCAGGTAGTAGAGGGGGAAATGAGTAAGAAGCAGGAAGAGGAAAGGTGGGGAAAGATTATGGAGTAAAAATATAATAAATGGTATAGATTCATTAAGATGGAAGGGGTCCCAGAATATCTAGGGAAATTAAAAAAGAAGTGCAGGTGGTCCAGGATGATACGTTTCAGAATGGGAGAAGGTTTGAATGAGTGTAAATATTGGATGAGTGAAGAAATGAAAGCAAGTAGGGTATGTGGGTATGAAAGGGAATCTTGGGAGCAAGTGTTGGAGAGATGTACAGGGGAAGAGGAAGGGGGAAAAAGCGTGGTAGATAAAGTTAGGTGGATACTGAGCGGTTGTGGACAAGGGGAAAAGTGGGTTAAGAGCTTGGAAGAGAGAAGGGAAGAGAGAATGCGTTGCGTGTCTTTTAAAAGCTTGAAGAGTAATGGTAAGAGGAAACGGAAGCCCTGGAAGGTCTCGTGGTTAAGTGTAATTGTAAAAGGTGTAAAGGGAACGGAGCCCTCAACACCGTAAAAGGAAGAGTAATAAAATAAAAAGATAATGTTTATTTTATATTTTCGAAAAAATTCTCATTGCTATTAACCTTCTAAACTAATTTAAAAAAAAATTAAAATCTTATTACGAAAATTAAATTCAGATACTCATTTCACAACAACACGAAAACTTACAAAAATTACATAATTAGAATAGAGGTATTTTGAAAATGAATAAAAAAAAACAATATTCAATTACATAACCCTGAAGTAAATAATGAATTTATGTTAGTTAATATTAACAAATTAAAAATCAATCTTTATGTAATTTAATATAAAAAAAAAATTAATTAGCTAATAAATAATTAATGAGTTCGGAACATGAAAAGCATTAAATCATTGTTTTCATCGAAAAATTCAAATAATGTTAATTTTATATTTTTCTGAAAATTTCAGCCATCAATAACCTTTTTAACTAATTCCAGAAAAAATGAAAACGTGTTTCCATAAAATTTTAAAAATTGAATTCAGGTAATCATATCACATCATCAGAAACGTTTTAAAACTTATGTAACTGGAATAGGGGTATTTAAAATATAAATAAAGTTTTATTCAATATTCAAGTAGATACCTTAAAGTAAATAATAAATTTATGTTACTCAATAGAAAAAAATGGAAATTCAATATTTACAACATTTAATATTATAAAAAAATTAATCAGTCAATAATCAATCAATCAGTTTACAAAATAAAAAGCCTTAAACAATTATTTTCATTGAAAAATACAAATAATTCTCACTTTATATATTTTTTAAATTGAAATTTTATTTCTGAAAATTTTAATTATTAATAACCTTTTATGATAATTTTCTGAAAAAAATAAAACACATGAAAATTGTACATATAATTTTGAAAATTGAATTCAGATACTCATTTGACATCATAAATATCATAAAAAATTACATAATTGTAATAGAGATAGGTTGAAAAAATAAACTTCTATTATACGAATTATATCCAATATTGAATCACATCACATTGAAGTAAATAATTAATTTATGTTGCTTGATAGAGAAAAATTGAAATGATACATTTATGTTATTTAATTTTGTGAAAAAATTAATCAGCCATTAATTAATTATTCATTTCATAACACAAAAAGTATTGAAGAATTATTTTCATTGAATCATTCAAATAATTTTCACTTCATATTTTTCTGAAAATTTGAATGATTTTTAAACTTTTCCAGAGAAAAACAAAATATATGTGCACTAAATTTCGAAATCAAAATTCAGATACTCATTTCACGACATCGCAAAAATTAAAAAAAAAAAAATTGAATAGAGGTATTTCAAACAGTAACAAACTTTTATTATACAAATTACAGTCAATATTCAATTACATAACCTTGAAGTAAATAATCAGTTTATGTTACGTAATGAAAAGCAATTAAAATCCAATCATCATGTAATTTTAAATTGTGGAAAAAAATAATCAGCTAATAATTAATTTATCTATTTATAACATAAAAAACATTAAACTATAATTTTCATTCAAACCCTCGAATAATTTTTATTCCACATTAAAACAAATTTCAATATCATTTCTGAAAATTTAATATAGCAGTAACCTTCCATACTAATTTCAGAAAAAATAAAAACATATTCACATATAATTTTGAAAATTGAATGCAGACACTCGTTCACAACATCAGCATCATTTTAAAAATCATGTAATTAAAATAGTGTTATTTCAAATATAAATAAACTTTTATTATGCAAATTATACCCAGTATTCAATTACATAACCTGAAAGTAAATTACGAATTTATGTTTCTGAATTTAAAACAATTTAAATTCAATCTTTATGTAATTCAATATTGTGGTTGAAATTAATCAGCTAATAATTAATTAAACAGTTCACAACATAAAAACACTCAAAGAAATATTTTCATCGAAACAATCAAATTATTTTTACTTTATATTTTTTTTAAATTTGAACTTTCATTTCTGAATATTTTGATTTACTAATAAGCTTTGAAAAATTTAAGAAAATTAAAGTTCTAATAGAATCAATCAATTAATCAATCATTTCGAAACATAAAAAGCATTACACAAATGTTTTCATTCTAATATTCAATTCATTTTTAATTCATATTTTTGAGATTTTCAATTGCATTACTTAAAATTTAAATTATTAATAAGTTTTTATACAAATTTTATAAAAAATCAAAACATATTTACATATAATTTTGAAAATTGAATACAGATAATCATTTCCGATCATCGCAAACATTTTAAAAAAATTATATAATTATAATGAAGGTATTAAAAAAAATGTTATTATAAAAATTATAGCCAATATTCAATTACATAACCTTAAAGTGAGTAATGAATTTATGTTACATAGTGAAAATAAATGAAAATTCAATCTTTATGTGATTCAATATTGTGAAAAAAATTAATCAGCTAATAATAATTAATTAATCAGTTTAAAGAATGAAAAGTATCAAGTAATTATTTTCATTGAAACAGCGACGAGCTTGGAGGTGTGATTGAGGCTAAAGGTGGTAAGGGAGGTCAGTGTAGTGAAGGGGTTGTGTGGAAGTTGGGGGGGGAGCTGTTTCGTAAGGTTGAAAGGATTAGGAGGTAAGTTGAAAGTGCTAATTTGGAGGTTAGTTGTCGAGGACGAAAAAGTAAGAGAGAAGATAGGGGACAGCAGATCGGTAAGATAGGCCAGCATGTTTGTTGCGAGGAGCCCAGTGGGGTCCGACAGAGGGCAGCAGGTAGACAAAAACCCCGGTGCTGATGATCTCACTGAGACCAGCGAAGCAGGGAGGGGAAAGGGGGATGCCGAAGATAGTGATGATGGCGAGGTTCAGTATGCTACGCCAGGGAACTTCGGGTGGGGAGAGAAGGAAGGGGGACTAGCTGACAGGAGGACTCGAGGTAGACCGTCAAATCGGGAACTGCTTAATAGATCCAGAGCTAGTAGTTTAGGATCGAGGCAACTTCTTGATAAATGAAAGAAGTAAAGAAAGGAGAGGGATATGAGCAGGGAGATGAGAAGTTGCGGAAAAAGTAAAAAAAAAAGTTTCCAGCGGAGAGGAATAAATCAAAAGGAAAAGTCGATCTAGAAAGCCTGGAAAATCTCATTAAAGGGTTTAAAGAGGAAACGAACCGAAGTCTGAATGGCATGCAAAAGCGAGGGGTGGAGGTTTGGGAGGAAATGAGAAAAGTTAGAGAGAAGTGGGAAAAATGGGATCTGGTGTGGCGGCAAGAAAAGGATAAGGTTTGGAAGCAGTTGGAGGATATTGAGAAAAATCAAAGGATAAGTGAGAAAGAGAGAAAATCTGATATGAAGAAGTTGAAAGAAAGGGTGAGAAAGCTTGAATGTAAGTGTGAGGATATAAAGAAAGGGGACGAAGGAGCAATAGAATGAGAGAGAATAAAAGGAGTGAATGAGAACGTTATCCTAGAAAATGTAAGAATGAAATCAAGATTGAAAGAGTTGGAAAGGAAAATGGAAGTAGAAGAGAAGACGAAACGGAGTAGAAATATAGTGATTAGAGGAATGAAAGTGGATAGTGTATCAGGAAGAGAACAAGTGGAAAAGTTGATGGGTGAAATTGGGGCAAAAGTGCACGTGGAAGAGGTAAATGGAGTGGGAAGGAAGATTGAAGGTAAATCACGTATGTACATAGTGAAAGTGAGAAATGAGGAATAAAAAGTTGATGTCTTGAGAAAGCAGAAAGCTTCAAAGGGAAGGGAAGAAAGGATAGAGAAGGATATAACGTGGAATGAAAGAAGAAGAAAGTGGATGATGAAACAGAGAGCATGGAGTGAAAAAGTGAAAGGGAACACGGTATGGATAGGGAAAGACAGGATGTGGATAAATGGGAATGTGTGGATATGAGACGATAAGAAAGAAAAACTGAGTGAAGTGTGTAGGGAGGGTCCATGGAGACAAGAGGAAGAAGTAGAGACTAAGAATATAAGGGAAGAGGTAATGGAAACAGTAGAGGGTCCAAGGAAAGAAGGAGGGCGACGAGGGGAAGAAGTGGAGACTAAGGATATAAGGGAGGAGGTAATGGAAACAGTAGAGGGTGAAAGGAAGGAAGGAGGAGAAGGCGGAGCGATGGGGTTTCCACAAAAGTAGGAAGGGGACATAATGGCGAAAGAAGGGAGAAAGGAAGGAAGAAAGAAGTCAGAGTAGCGTTTTGGAACGTATCAGGGCTAATGAATGAAGATGAAGGATTCTAGGAATAGGTGAAGAAATGGGATGTAGTGATGTTGAGTGAAACCTGGGTAGATGAGAAGGATTGGGAGAGAATGAAGGGGAAGTTACCCAAGGGATATATGTGGCAGATGAAGAGGCAAAGAAAGAGAAGGTAAAGGGAAGAAAGGAGGGGGTATGGTGTCAGGAGTGAGGAATGAATTGGTTGAAGAAAAGAGAATAGAAATGGGATTTGAGGAAACGGACGGAGTAATGACGAGAATGGTGAAGATAGGAACAAGAAAGGTGAGGGTAGTTTGCGTTTACAGGAGAAGGGGAGAACAAGAAGGGGACAGGGAAGAAAGCAAAGATGGGCAAATGGGGAGTAGATAAGCTAAGACAATATACGGAAAGAATGGAAGAAGAGAATGTGATGATTGAAGACGGGAGAGGTGTGGATGAGATGTTGTGTAAGATGAGGGGAAGGGTAGAGAAGATAGTGGAAGGAATTAGGCCAAATGAGGAAGAAAGGCGGGAGAAGAGAGGATGGTGGGATGTGGAATGTATAGAGAGTAAAGAGCGTATGAAGTTATCGTTAAGGAATTGAAGAAGAGGAGAGATAGACAGAAAGAATCATGATAAAATAAAAAGGGAACGCGAGAAATAACTGGATGTAAAAAGACAGGAGGAGAAGGCGGGGTATATGGAGGAGGTAGAGAAAGCAATAAAGGAAGGAAGAGAATGGGAGGTGATTAATAGAGAAAGGAGTGGATGGAAAGGAATCAATGAGAAGATAAGTATGGATGAATGGACGGTATTCAGACGGTCCGTTCTATTCTCATAATTAGAATTAAATTACGAAGCTGCGGGTGAATATTTATATTGATACGCCTCTGACTAATAAGTAGGGATAGCGTGGTACCAATGCACTTTATATATCGATCCCGGTATCGGTACCGAAGGACTTCTTACTCGACCCTCTACGAGGAAGGAGCTTCTCTTAATCTCAATGACCTAGCTGTCATTGAAGAAAGAAACTTGAATCATACAGAGCATCATCAAAAAGGAGGCAACTAGTCTGGATTCTCCTTCAACACATTTTAAGAACACTCCTAGGATACTATCCTGATTCTGCTTGAATTAGAATAGTAGAAGTGAGTTTGTGGAAATTTATATTTATTTTTTTTATATAAAGTAGTTTATGCATGATTGTGACGACATTGCACTCCATGTTTTTGTGGAGACCTCGTTGTGCATGTTTGCACGTTCAAATAATTTTTACTTTATATATTTTTTTTACATTCTCATTCTAATGAGAAAGTATTAGTTTTATGTAAAAATTGACATAGTCGGTTTTCATGTGTCCGTCTGTCTGTCCGTCTGTCTGTCCGTCTGTCCGTCCGTCTGTCCGTCCGTCTGTCTGTCTGTATCGTGTAGGCACGATAACTTTCGAAAGATTGATCAGATTGGATTGTGCTTTGGCACACTTTTTTATGGCCTACAAAGGAAGAACGAGTTCGTTAACCAGCTATTTTGGATGAAAATTCAAGAAGTGAGCACATTTTGAAAATTTTTGAGACCACTTTTTTGAAGGTTTGAAAATTCTATGCACGGTTATTAGTAGTACGCAAAATGACGAACAAAATATCCTAATGACTTTTCCTGATAAAAAAAATTACCGGAGTTATAGCATTTTCAAAATTCCAAAAAACAAACGAAAATGAACATTTGAAGCCGAAAAACGCACGATATGAAAAAAAAGTCAAGAGGAGAAAAACGTTGCTTTTTGAACACCCTATAATATTTTCATAACAACTTTTTGAATTTTCTGAAAAATCAAAAATTCAAATTTTGATCGCACAAAAAAATGATGAAAAATCAAAAGTTCTATTTTGCTGTCGAACTAGGCAAGATATGACAAAAGATGATCCCACCAAAATTGTGCACCTAGAAAAGATCTACAAATTTATTATTATTCACTTTTTGATATGATTCGTAGTTTTTGTTTTATTCGTAAAAAACAGCATTGAAAATAGAAAAATCAAATTTTTAGACGAATAACACGAGCTGCGAAAAAAATGACAGAAACAAAATTTGTTCATCCAAGGAAGAGGTACACATTTGTTTGGAATCATGTTTCGATAGGATGCGTAGTTTTTGTTTTATTCGTGAGAATAACATTGACAGTAAAAAAAATCAAATTTTTGAAAAAACAATGCATGGTACGAAAACAGATGAATGGACAAAAATTGTGCATTCAAAAAAGATTTACAAACTTTTAATCAATTTTTGTTGTAAGAATATATTCATAATGAAAAAAATCTGCCCGCTTCGCGGGCACATTCTCATCGCGCGCTTCGCGCGGGGCTCGCTTCGCTCGCAAGTTTGAGCGCGCCTAGGGCGCGCAACTGTTGGATCTCGCGCTTCGCGCTCGATTATGTATGCACCTCGCGCTACGCGCTCGGGCGTATCTACATCGCGCTTTACGCTCGGTTGCTCTAGATTTTTGAACTTCGTGTTCGACTTCGATGAAAAGAAAAAGTTTGTTTGCAAATATTATAAAATTATCAAAACCTCTACATATTAAGTGATTGTTAAATTTGTTTTTATTTTAGACTGAAAAGGAACTTCATTTACTCAAGGTTCTATCGACCTTAAGGAACACATTCTCATCCAGACACTCGCGCTTCGCGCTCGATATTTGATTTGAAAATCATTTGAACCTTGCGTTCCACGCTCGGTTCTGTGCATTTGATTTTTCTATTTTCAATGCTGTTTTTTACGAATAAAACAAAAACTACGCGTCATATCAAAAAGTGAATGATAAGAAATTTGTAGATCTTTTTTGGGTGCACAATTTTTGTGAAATGATCTTTTCTCGTATCTTGCATAGTTTCACAGCAAAATGGAATTTTTGATTATTTTTTTGTGCGATCAAAATTTGAATTTTTTATTTTTCAAAAAATTCAAAAAGTTGTTAT
>CAKNYM010045033.1:45977-67867 GCA_932195095.1 Andricus curvator | reverse complement strand
TTTTTAAATGCCATTCTATGCGTCTCAATGAACTCCTTGTTACCGGGCTGTTTTTTGTCTGAGTTAGGATTTGTCTTGTCTTGTGAGTCATTGTTATTATTATTACTCGGCTTTTGGCTTTTGTCACCGTGATTAGATTTTTGGAAATTTTGATTACCGTTATTATTTCCTGAGTTATTTTCTGCCTTTTCTATTGGAAATTCAATCATTGAGTTTATTTGACCTTGATTTTGCCCTAATGACATTTGATTAAACATTGGTAAGATTTGGTTGTAATAAGGGTATCTGGGTCTATTGTTTGTGAATCTAGGTGGAAATCTGGGTCTAAAATTGTGTTGATATTGCTTTGGGAAAGGTAGAAACGGAAATCCAAATGGTAAAAATGGATATCGGTTTTTATATTGTTTTTTAGTTTCATTATTTTGACTTTGGTTTCCGTATTGGTTGTCATTTTGGCCATTATTACTTTCCTTTAAATCTTGATTATTATTCGAGTTATTTTTATCCCCACTACTGTTATTACGCTTTTTTTTCATTTTTGTCTTCAATTTTAGGTTCAGTAATTTGCAAAACTTGCCCTCGAATTTTGGATTTGGCTAGCTTAGTTTCCCAATCTTTTCCTAAGTCTTCTAATTCCTCAAAAGTTTCAAAGTCGTTACGTTTAATGTACATTTTATATTCTATTCTTAGGTTTTCGTATGTTCTGCGCAATTCCCATATCAGGCTTTTTCTAGGGTAAAGTTTACTAAAAAGTTTTCTAATTTCTGTCAAGTAAGAGTGGATGTCTTGTGTCCGTTTTTGGTTGCAGAATTTTATTTTTTGTTTAATTTCTTCTAAAATCGTTCGTCAATATAAGCATTTTTAAAGTCTTCGTAAAATTCTGATAATGATCTCCAAGAAAATTTATTTATTTCGCAACAATCTTTTGCGTCTTCGATTAGTAGTGCGTCTACACTGTAAAAAAAATTTCTGGTAATTTTACCACTTTCAGAGTAGGTCCGATTATTACCTACTCCCAAAGTAACGTTTTCACTGACATTAACGAATATCAACTTTTAATATGGAATTCAACTTTTAAGTTATGTAAGTTTCCAGACAGATTCTGTAAAATTACAATGCATTATGAATTTGTAGGTGATGGTATTCTAACCAAAAATATTCGATTTTTTATTCAACATGGCAAGTTTAGCATCTACATGAGAAATCTGAGTAATTATTTCATATTAAAAGAAAGGGAAAAATTCCCCTCTTCAAACGATTATTATTTATTGAACTTAATATATCCTTTTATTGTATATTTATACTGTATTTATTATCAATTTTGTAAATAAAATTTTCCATAATTTATACCGTTCTGAAACACTCTTTTACAAATAATTTTAATTTTACCATTTTTTTTATTATTCTCCGCAACTTTGAAACTTTAAAATTACTTGTACTTATACTACGTTAAGAGCTGTGCAAGTACGCCTCTTTATCAATTATCAAATTTCAAGACGTGAGATTACGTTGGAAAAAGGAATTTTTAATATTTTCTGTACTTTTACCAGCGTCAAAGAAATCAACACTCTGAAAGTAGGTCCATTTATTACCTACTCTGAAAGTCACAGATTCACAAGCAGAAACTCTACTTCTACAACGCCTTGCTATAGTGTCAGTCTAAAAGTGGTAAAGTTACAAGATTGGTTGGAACTTCTAACATGCAAGTGGTATTCATCCCATAATCAGAGTAGTAAAATTGCACCATTTTTTTGTTGGTAATTTTACCATTCTAAGTGGTAGAATTTTTTTATTTTTTACAGTGGCATTTATAGATAATCGCCTGATGAGGATAGCGGTCCGCGCTCGAAACGTCTCTGGGGAATCTCGGCAGTCAACGGAAATTTCAGATATTCTAGATCGTACTTGAAGCTATATTCACTCGATTCGGGTTAAGTCAGTTATCGCTTATTTTATTCAGTTATGCGCAAGATGGTACTTTTACTGTCAAAGAAATTTGAAAGTTGTTTTCTTTTTTCCTTGTTCTACCTAATATTTTGCATATAATGTGACTCTGAATGTGATAAAATTGTGAATATTTTTGACAGAAATTTAATTGCGAAGAGAAGTAATATTGGATATAGCAGGTAAATACGAAAACCATATTATAGAATTAAAAAGAATTACTAAACAAAATACCGAATATAAAAAAAATGTAATAACCTCTCTAAACTAATAATGATTGATTCCACTTGAAATCATACAGAGAGATCTAGCCAGCCCCCTGCAACGACGTTAGTTCGCTAGTACGGTCAAGTGAAGCGTGGAGCGCATATGGCGCTGGAAGTCTTTCCAGCCTGTTTTCACATGCAAGCATAGGAAAGATTAGTGAAAAATTAATTTGATCGACATTTTTCGCAATGACAATCGGTTTTCTGTGTTACTAATCTAATTGTAAAAAATTAAAAATGTTATTAATATAAAATTAGGCACTAAAATAACTAAAAAGGGTGGAACGCGCTGTATTGCCCCTGGATGTAAGTCAGGTTATGACAGCTGCTCCAAGAAATTTCATTTCTTTTACGTGCCAAAAGGTAAAGAAAATCGAAAAGCCTGGCAAAAAGGAATCCCAAGGAAAAATTTTGTAGTAAAAACCGGACAGGGCGAGACATTTTTTTTATAGAAGATATTTTATGGGAGTTAAAAACGTTTGCAGGGGATGAAGTCAGTATTCTGGGAGTGGCAAGTATAAATATAAAATATTTATATTTACAATGATTGATTGTTGTTTAATTTTACAGTAATAATATTATTTTTGTTTATATAATAATTGAAAATTAAAGTTTCATTATTTTTGTTTGAACTGTTTGTGAGATATAAAATGTAAGTGGTAACGCACGTCAGCGCCGGTCGCACCGGTTTATATATATTTTTTCTTGATATAGTGTGAAAATAAATCACATATTAAAATTATCAAAGGATTCATTAGCTTAAATAATAGTTTAATTTAAGCAAATAAATGAAGAAGGTATCATTTATACATTTTATCTTAAACTGAAACGGTATCTATATTTCAAAAATTCTTTTGTAGAAATATAAAAAATGAATTAAACACTGTATTTTAATAAAAAATATCGAAAATTTCCTCTTAAATTGAAATGATCTCATTATTAAAAAAAAGTATAAATATAAAAAATTCAAAAGGAATAATGTATTTTAAAAAAAAATGTCGAACATTTTATCTTAAAATGAAACTATATCTTTATTTTAAAGAATTCTTTCGTAGAAATATAAAAAATGAAAAGAGAACTATGCATTTAAATGAAAAATATCGAACATTTTATCTAAAAATCAAACTATATCTTTATTTAAAAAAATTCTTTCGTAGAAATATAAAAAAATTTAATAAGAACTATGTATTCTAATGAAAAATATCGAACATTTTATCTTAAAATGAAAATATGTCTTTATTTTTGAAAATTCTTTCGTAGAAATATAAAATAATAAATAAGAACTATATGTATTTCAATAAAAAATATCGAACATTTTATCTTAAAATGAAACGATACCTTTATTAAAAAAAAAAGATTGCTGAAATATAAAAAATTAAATAAGAACTATGTATTTTAATAAAAAATACGGAACAATTTATCTTAAACTAAAACGATATCTTTATTTCAAAAAAGGTTTGTGTAGACATATGAAAAATTAAATGAGAACTATGTATTTTAATAAAAAATATCGAACATTTTATCTTAAACTGAAGCGATATCTTTATCGCAAAAAAAAACTGTTCGTAGAAATATAAAAAAATTAAATTAGAAATATGTATTGTAATAAAAAATATCGAACATCTTATCTTAAACTGAAATAATATCTTTATTTAAAAAAATTATTTTGTGTAAATATAAAAAATTAAATAAAAACTATGTATTTTTATAAAAAATATGGAACATGTTCTCTTAAACTGAAATAATATCTTTATTTAAAAAAATTCTTTCGTGTAAATTTTAAAAATTGAATAAAAACTATGTATTTTTATAAAAAATATGGAACATGTTCTTTAAACTGAAACGATATCTTTATTTCTTCAAATTCTCTCGTAGAAATTTAAAAAATAAATAAAAACTATACCTTTTTAATTTATTTATTTAAATTCAACTATTTTTTAAATTAATTAATCCTTCGATTGATTAATTAATTATTTCGTTTATTCAAATGAATCATTTGTTATTGTATTAGGGTTACTGTTGTTAATAAATTACTTATTTATACCAACGTATGACATTGTTCTCATTTTAATTTCCTCTCCTATTAAATTAATTCTTCACTCCAATATAAAATTAGAATGTCTGTTATTTAATTTCAAATTAAATTTTATATTTCATAACAGTAGTTTTGTTTATGAAATATGTCACAATATTATTATTAAAAAATATGTAATTAGTTTTGCACTATTTTTTTGTAATAACTATATGTAATGAGAAAAATATTGTTTTGCTTCTTGATCCATGCTTTTTTTCAAACTTATTTTTTGCAAAAAAACTTTATATAATTTTGATAGACATATTTGGAATTCAATAATAAAATTTGATATAATTATAAGTTCAATTTTGTTTCTTGAGTTAAGAAATACTTTAAATTCATTTTATCCATGTTAAGATTGAAACCTTTCATATATTTTTTTAATACTTTCCCTTTTACGGGTTTGAGGGCTCCGTTCCCTTTACATCTCTTACAATTTCACTTAACCACTATGCCTTATGCCTAACTTAACCTAACTTAACCTTTAATCGCTTCGCTTTCTTATTATTTACTAACTCTTACATATTATCTTACAATTGCGCGAGACCTTCCAGGGCTTCCATTTCCTCTTACCATTTCTCTTCAAGCTTTTGTAAGTTACGCAACACTAATTTTCCTCACATATTTCTTTGTATCAATTTTCGTCTCGATTTTGGTTTTTTCCACCCCCTTGCATTCTCTCTTCCATATTCTCTTCTAGACTCTTCATCCACTTTTCCCCTTGTCCACACCGCTCAGTATCCATCTAACTCTATCTACCACGCTCTTTCCCCTTCCTCTTCCCCTGTACATCTCACCAACACGTTCTTCCATGATTCCCTTTCATAACCACATACTCTACACATTTTCATTTCTTCACTCATCCAATATTTACACTCATTCATTCCTTCTCCCATTCTGAAACGTACCAGCCTGGACCACCTGCACTCCTTTTTTAACTTTCCTAAATATTCTGGGACCCCTTCCATCTTAACCAATTTATACCATTTATTGTATTTTGACTCCATGATCTTTTCCCACCTATTCTCTTCCTGCTCCTTGATCATTTCTCCTTCTACTTCCTGCCACTCCCTCCCCTCGTCACACATTCTCCATTCCTTTCTAACTTGCCATCTCTCCTCCTCCCATCTTGAATGTCCCGTGTTTCCTCTCCTCTCTCTATTTAATATTTCCTGCAGGCATATTTGAGCAACTTTGCTACCCTTACCACTCTTAAGTTTCTCTTCAAAATTCCAGAACCTTATCCTCTGCCTTATCACCAATTTCTCTCTCCCTGTTTCTTCTCTCAACATATATCCTGGGCAGTTCCAGCTCACTCCCATAACCCATCTCAGAAATCTCTCTTGCATGTTTTCTACTTTTTTGTACTCCTTCCACCCCCAAATCTCCACTCCATAACACATCACAGACCATACCAGTGAATCAAACAGCCATACTCTCATCTTCCAGTCCTCTTTGAATCTTCTTTTTCCAATCCCCCATACTTGACCCATCACCTTACTTGCATTTTCTATCCTTTTTTTCACTTGCAGATCATTCCCACCTCCCGCTTCGAACCAGAATCCTAAATAACAAAACTCCTTTACCATTTCCACTATTTCCCCATTTATCTTCCGTCCATACTTTACTTCATTCTTTCTCTTCCTGAAACATACTATCTTTGTCTTCGTCACATTAATTGTCAGGTCTTTCTCTCTCACTTACTCTTCTAATCCTTTCATTAGCAAGTTCATTCCACTTTCATTTTCTGCCAAGAGCACCACATCGTCCGCGTGCGCTAACGAGTATATTCTCTTATTTCCTAGAACTATACCCCCTTTACCTTTCCTTTCCATTTTCTCTTCTAGGTCTGCTAACAATATACTAAACAACAACGGACTTAGCGGGCACCCTTGCCTGAGACCCCTCCCTGTCCAGAACTTCTCTCCTTTCTGTTTCCCGATCTTCACCTTTGTCTTCGTCTCCGTAAAGACCTCTTTTATCCTCTCAATCAGCTCTTCGTCCACCTCCCTTTCCTTCATTGCCTTCCACAAAACTTTCCTATTCACCGAGTCAAAAGCTGCCTTAAAATCTACGAAGAGTGCTACCAATTTTCCTTTTTTCTGCCCCAGATTCCTGTCGACTAGATAGGTCAGAACGAAAATGTTATCCACTGTCCCCATCCCCTTCCTGAATCCTGTTTGATGGTGTGGAATACTTCCTTTCTCTTCTACCTGTTCTTCTAATCTCTTTCTAAGCACCACCGCGTATATTTTATACGTTACTGGCATGAGAGTGATTCCTCTATAATCTTCCACTTTTCTACGCCCTCCTTTCTTTAATAAAGGAACTACCAATCCTGTTCTCTACTCCTCCTTTTACTTACAATTACTCTAATATTTGAAAAATATATGAAAGTTAATTTATGTGATGCATAGAACCGATTCTCATTATGAATAATATCAATTAAATTAATTTCTAACTAATTTTGCCTTTGCTTGCTATGTAAAAGAAGGCTGGAAAGACTCCCAGCGCCATCTGCGCTCGGCGCTTCACTTGATCGTACTAGTGAACTAACGCTAACATACAGTCGTTGCAGGGGGCTGGATCTAGCTTCGGGTGTCGGAATAAAGCATTTCGAAATAGGTTATTTTTCAAGTATAATAAGGAGTTCTAAACAATTTTTTTATCTGCAATCTATTGAAGTTAACCTTACAATAACCAAAAATTACGAAATTTTACGTTTAACTGCTTTATATTTAACCGGTGTACCTATTCCATTTTTTTACTTTAAGTGAGAATTATTAATATATGTTAATAGATCTAATTAGAATTTTGTTTCAATATAAAAAGAAAAAACAACGGATGATTTTATGGAAATTTTAAAAGTTCATTTTCTCAAAAAATATCCCATTAAAATTTTTTTTATTTCTTTAATAAATTGAAAACAATGTGTGTCTACTACATATTCTGTTAGTTTCGTTTTTCATATACTTCTTATTATTGATTGTTATAAATAACTAGATCATTATTCTACCACTTTTGACTTAATTGAGATATTTAAATTTTCATTCCAGATACTGGTGTGGTCTACGGTCCATTTTTAAAATCCGTTGGCAAATTTTCAAACGGTTCAAAATTCCTTAAATCACGTCGATTTTTTTTAAATGCAAAGAAAGTATTTTCACAAAAGCCCCACATTTTTATCTTCTGTCATTTTTTCTTCATTTTTGACTTTTATAATGTAGACAAACTGTCAATTTATGCTGACTAAATTATTTTTGTAGCTACGAGAATTTTTTGTTCAAGAAATTTAATTTACTCATTTTTCATACAAACAACAACAAATTCGACAAAGTGCTAAGAAAAAACTTTGCTCTTTTTAAAAAGTTCTACAAACAATACCTCTTACTCTTTCATAATATTTTGTATGGCTAGTGAAAAAACTCAAAAAATCAAAATGGGTTCGTTTTCTATTTAATTCGACCTTATCTTCCCGACTGAATTTTGAAAACATGAAGAGTTGATTTTATGAAAACACCGATTTTTTATATCGTCAAATTTATTTTAATTTGCACTTATATAAAGAAGAGATTCTGTATTTTCTTTGCAGACAAAATTATTTTTGTAGACTCGAGAATTTTTGTTCGAAAAATGGAAGCAAATCCTATTTTAGCAGTGTTTTCAATCTGTCGTTGTTTGTAAGACAAACTAGAAAATTCAATTCTTCCAATAAAAGATTCTCGTGGCCACAAAAATGGTTCAGCCCGCATGAAACTTACTGGCGGCTTTTGATATAAAAGTAAGAATATAAAAAATTGGCTAAAATAAAAAGGGGTGGATTTTGTGAAAATATTTTCTCCATATTTTCCAAAAAATGGACGTGATTTAAGGCATTTTAAACCTTTTGAAGATTTTCTAACGGTTCTCAAAAGAGGACGAAAAGCCACACCAGGATGTGAAATAAAAATTTTGATGTCTCAATTAGGTCAAAAGTTATATAGGTTTATTAAAATAGTCATAACTTCGCAGAAACTTTTTGGTTCTGAAATCCGAAAAATACGCGTCGCCTCATTTCCTCTAAGAAACAAGATATTTTTTCTCTAAGAGAAGAAGTCGTTTGAAGTTTACCCATCTGTCTGGTTTGAAATGGATTCAGTCTATTATTTACTGAATAACACTTGTAATGATTCAGACGTAGATTGCGAGTAATACCAATATCGTTTACAGGTCGACAATTGAGCAGATAATTGAGAGACAATCATGTTCTCAAGTAACGAGAGCGGTGTATCAAGAAATAATGGAACATATTCTAGTGCACTTTGCAGAAACTGCAAGAAAAATTTAACTTCTGTGAACAAAGAACACAATTTAAAATCATAGTGTAGGGTTGCTTTGCAATCTCATTTTCAAGACGCTGATATTCCTAAATACATAAAGAATTTATTTGGTTGTCAGAACTTGGACAATTCTTATTCTTTTCAAACAATTACTGACTAAACAGTCAACGAACTAAAAAAATGTGCTGCAAATGAATTGCATTCCCTCTTAGATTCAAATGAAAATTTAGAGGATTACTATGGACTCTACAAAAACGCACCTCAAAAATTCCGGTTTACGCTAGGGGATAGAGCTTTAATTAACAGATTAGTCAAATATATCAACTCCACCCTGGATCGATTTTGGTAGAAAACACAAAAAGATACTCAACGTGAGAACAGTCATCCAACGAAATCAGTCCCAACAAACGTTAAACCTGCTGGTGTCCAGGCCACGATCCAGATCGAAGAAAAAAAGAATCTTAGATATGGATGCTCAATTTATAACAAAAAGCAAGGAAAATGTGGATTATGAATTCAAGAGCTATTTAAAACGGAAACAAAGGTTCACATTAGAACTTTGGTTGATAAGGAGAACCCCACGAGTTTCATTCATTTGGCTAAGCTAACGTGTCCCATGTGTAATTCCGTAACCAATTTAAGCAAATCAAGTCGAATCAGTATGTAGACTCTTTATAATTTTAATAGGCATATAAAGGTGCACTTAGGAAATACATGTCACAAATCAAAGAAAAAAGCAAATATGACTTGAAAAATGACGAAATCTCTCAAGATCAAATGGAAATCAGTCTTGAAAATAGCTCATCACCTCCCGAAAAGCTTACAGAAATCGATATGACAAATATAACACAAGGGGAAGAATACAATATACGGATAATTGAAGATCATGTGGAACCAAAGTCAATGGAAACTACTACAAATGAATATTACACTGAAATACAGTCATCATCACGTTCTAATTATGTGAAAAAAATAACTGCAGCTTTAGAACGTGAAGCGCAAACTGAAGAATTTTGTATGGCTAATGCAACTTTTTGAAAAGTTATCACCAATGCCGTTCACGTTTCACAAGAAGAACAGGGGGAATAATATCTCAGAATAATTGTCGAACGAATTACTCTGACAAATTAAAGAATGTTCGACCACAAACAGACGTATGTTTCCCTTCTGAAATTCAATGTAAGCTGTCAGGAAGTAATGATAAAAATGAAGATAACAGTAGCATTTTAGAATCCACAAAGGGTAAAGAGCGAATAGAAAATACGAACTAACTAGCGGCTAATCTACCATTTCCATCAACAACAACTGTATTACGCAATATAACTAAATCTGATTCTGCAATCATAGAAGGCGAATGCCGATTCAATAGCTTAAAATTATTTTTGCAATCCAGGAATTTGCCTCCGTTTGTTTGGCTTAGTGAAGATGCGACTCGAATCATTAACCGGGTACAATATGATCCTAAAACCAATCAGTTGGTGGGATTTGTATTACCTGTAGATTCTAACGGGATGCCGAAAATAAACACGTATCTGGCAACTTCTGCAAAAGCAATCGAAGATTTCTTTGCTGGAAATGAGCCGGCTTCATTTTTATATGCGATAATGGCGCAGCCGTTATCCAAGAAGAGCCTTTCCTTTTGCCTGTGCTTATACTCTACCGACAATAAATTTTGTGCCCAAGACATTCGTAATCGGTTGAAATTCATTATAAAAAAATAATGGACGTCTTCATAACAGTAGTAGGAATTTCTTCCGACGGAGATAGTCGCCTATTAAGATGCATATAATCACATCCGCTCTCTTGGTATTGAAATAGATATAAAATTCACAGAAGAAACAGATTTTCAGCGCATTTCGACCGATGCTAATAAATCGATTACTGAGAATAATGAATTATTCGAAGTTGAGCCAGAATTTGAAGAAGAAATAAACTCTGTTATCAAATCAAACTGTAATACAGTCAAATGAACTAATATTATACTCAAATTCAGAAGTTTAGCCAGATTTACCTTTATTATCTTCAGTGGTAGGAGAATTGGAATTAAAGGATTATTCCCGACAAGTAACAGTTCTCAGGGAGACAAGTCCGTTTACCACAGTGCAAGATTCTGCTGGAAATGAAACTATAGTTAGAAAAATTACAACAATCAGACTACGTTCAAGAGTGCAATCAAATGAGTATTGGAGAATGGACTATATTTCAACGGATTGATAGTAGGAATTGCCTCGTAGGTATCGTTCTTGGCTTTGGTTATTTTAAAACTAAAACGAGAAAATCAACAGAATATTCGAGTAGTTATGCCAATATTCATGGAAACCAAAAGGACATTGGTGTTCTTTGTCATTGGTTTGGGGTCAATGAAAATCGACATTTGACATTAATTTCTGATTTCGCCCATGGCTATATTAAAATAAACAACTACAGGTTAACAATGTCTAGTCCTATTATTACTACGTTTGCTAGATTTTTTTTGTTTCTTCTTCATTTCATCTAATAATAAACATATATGTGACGTGCGCCGAAGAAAGGGGGCTTACTCTACAAATATCGAAATCGAGGTTTTTACACCTTTCGATAGTTTTTGAGCTGCTCTTCTTAATGAAGAAGATAATTCAATTTATTAATGACTTTTCAAACTAATCCCAGGAAAATTCAAAATATATGTATAAATTAATCAATCATTTCACAACATAAAAAGCAATAAACAGTTATTTTAATAAAAACATTCGAATGATTTTTACTTTATATTTTTCTGAATATTTGAATTAATAATAACCTTTTAAACTAATTCCATAGAAAAGTAAAAAATATGTACATATAATATTGAAAGCAGAATTCAGATACTTACTTCACAACATCAAAAAATTTACAAAAATCATACAATTGGAATAGAGGTATTTTAAACACAAATAATCTTTTATTTTAAAAATTATAGTGAACATTCAATTACATGACCCTCAATTAAATAAACAATTTATGTACTTAATTTAAACAAATTAAAATTTAATCTTTATGTTCTTGTTATATATTCAATCGCTCCCTTTTACGGGTTTGAGGGCCTCCGCTCCCTGTACATATATTTACATTCCATCCTTAATATAACTTAACCACTGCTTATATTCTAATGCTTCGCCTTACTTAAAATAACAATAATCTTAATACTAATAATTCTTAAACTTTAAAAATGAGCGACATTCCAGGGCTTCCATTTCCTCTTACCATAATATACATTTTCAACGATTTTACAAGCTAACTTTTTGCTATTTAGTTTCCTTTAATAGGATTACTTGTTTGGCTCTGCCCTGTTCCCTTGCTTTCTCTTATTTCTTACAATTTCATCATCCACGTCACTCCCTGTCCATTACCATCCAAAATCCATCTCACACACTCATCCACACTCAACTGTTCATCTTCCTCTCCTGTACAACTCTCTAACACATGTGCTCATGACTCCATTTCGTATCCATATACTCTGCACAGATTGGCCTCTTCCTCCATCCAATATCTACAAGCTCTCACTCCTTCTACCATTCTAAACCGTACCACCCTATTCCATTTGTCTTCCTTTTTTATTTGTTGCAAATATTCTGGTTTCGTTAACCCTTTGACCATCATATACCATTTATTGTACCTCGAATCCATAATCTTTTTCCATCTCTCTTCTCCTTGTCTCACTAATAGCTCTAATTCTATGCTCTGCCAATACAGAACCCCTTTTTATATATCACAAACCCTCCTCATTTTTTTCCTTTCTTCCTTCCATTTCGAGTTTCCCAAATTGCCTCTCGTCTCCATGTTCCGAACTTCGTCCAAGCATACATGTGCTATTCTGCTTCCCTCTCCCCTTTTTAACTTCTCTTCAAACTTCCAGACTCTCTTAATTTGTCTAGTTACCATTTTTCCCCTTTCTAATTCTTCCCTTAACATGTATCCCGGGCAACTGCAACTAACCCCCATTACCCATCTCAGAAATCTCATATGCATGCTTTCCACTTTCTTATGTTCCTTCCATCATCAGACCTCCACTCCGTAACACAGCACCGCCCAAGGTAATGCATCAAACAACCAAACCCTCATTCTCCAATCGTCATTGAACCTTCTCTTTCCTATACCCCATACTTGGCCCATTACTTTACTCGCACATTCGATTCTTTTCCTCACCTGCACCTCGTTTCCCGCTCCTGCTTCAAACCAAAAACCTAAGTAAGAGAACTCCTCCACACTTTCCACTGTTTGTCCGTTCATCTTCCAAACGTAACCTATTTTGGTCTTTCTACTTCTCAAGCACATCACCTTGGTCTTCCCTACGTTCACCGTCAGTTCTTTTGATGCCACATACTCTTCGAAAATTCTTATCATTAGGTTCATCCCCTTCTCATCGTCTGCTAACAGAGCTACGTCGTCCGCGTATGCTAGAGAGTATAGTTTACTATTAACCAATATCGTTCCCCCTTTCCATTTCTCCTTTAGCTGCTCCTCTAAGTCGGCCAGCAGCTTATTAAAGAGTAGCGGACTCAACGGGCACCCTTACCTTAGACCTCTTCCTGTCCAGAAAACCTCCCCTTCCCCCCCCCCCCTTATTTTCACCCTAACCCTGGTTTCAGTAAAAATTTCCTTTATCGTCTCCACCAATCCTTCCTCTATTTTCCTCTCTTTCATTGCCTGCCGTAGCACTTTTCTATTCACTGAGTCAAAAGCAGCTTTAAAATCTATGAACAAGGCGACTAATTTCCCTCTTTTTCTCCCTAAATTTCTGTTAACCAAGTAGTTGAGTACATAAAAGTTATCTATTGTCCCCATCCCTTTTCTAAATCCCGTCTTGTTGTGTGGGATACTTTGTTTCTCTGCTATCTGACTCTCTAACCTTTTTCTTTGAATGTCTGCTTATATTTTGTAACCTACTGGCATGAGACTGATCCCTCTATGCTCCTCTACCTTCTTGCCCTCCCCTTTCTTGGCAAGCGGTACCACCAGCCCTGTCATCCACTCCTCCGATCACCTTTCTTCTTTCCAGACCTTGTTGCAGATCTACTACATCCCTTTCCTAACCCCTTCTCCTCCATACTTTATCGCTTCATTCTGCATACCATCCTCTCCGGTAGCCTTGTTTCTTTTTAGTCCTTCTATTGCCTCATCCACTTCTTCTCTTGTTAATTCGTTCCCTTTCTCCCTGGTATATCCTTCTATTTCCCCCTTTGATCCTATTTTGTTCTCCCCCAAACAGACCCTTGAAATAATAATTCGTCCACTCACTCATTTCTATTTCTTCATTCATGCCCTTCCTTCCTCCTCTTTCCCTATTTATCACATCCCAGACCCTACCTTCTTTGATCACTTTTTCTACTTCGTCCTTGTATTTCTCCTTTCCTCTTTCCTCTTTGCTTTTTCCTTTCCAGCATCCTCTCATGTTCTCTTTTTCTCCTGTTGTGCTCCGCCTTCTCCGTTTATCCTTTCCTCCATTTTCTTACACACTCTTTTATTCTCTTTTGACTCTCCCTGCATTCCTCGTCCTACCAGCCTCTCTTTCCCTCCTCTCTTCCTTCTTTTGTACCCATCATATCCCTTACCTTCTCAATCGACCCTTTCAACCTTTCCATTAACGAGTCTATTCCCTCCTATTTTCATACCTAACATTCTCCTTTTCCATTTTTTGTTTAAACTCTTTTAATGTGTCTACCCCTCAGCCTCCCATTTTCGTGTTCCTTTCTCCTCCTCTTTCCCTTCTCCCTCTGCCGCACTGACGGATGCCACCTTTCAGTGTAGCTATTACTGGGAAGTGCTCGGACCCTATCTTATTGCCCACATTCATAATGCCTATCATATTCCTCATTCTTTCTTCCGCCAGGATGTAGTCTATTACTGTTTTTCCCTTACCTATAAATGTGATCTCTCCTTTCTCATCTCCTTTCATATTGCCATTACAAATAAACCATCCTGTTTCTCCTATTATGTCTAGTAACCTCCTCCCCTTCCGGTCTGTCTCTCTATGTTTGGAGCTCCTTATATAGGCCTCCTTTTCTTCATCCCATACCCCTCCCCCTTGCTCGCCAGTCCAGGCATTCAAGTCACCTCCTATCAAAACCAACTCTTCCTTCTTTTCCTCCATCCACCTCCTTATTATTCTCCAACCTTCCTCTTCCGCTCTTCTTCTATATACACAAACCACCGCTATTTTGACTTTTCCAAATATAATGGTTCTTAACATTGTTCCATCCTTTTCCTCCCTGTCCTCTTCTGTTCTCCCTTTTACTGCCAATTCTTTTCTCACCCCTGAGACCATGCCGACCATCCCTCTACTTTTAACGTGTTCCTTTCTTGCTTCTTGCATTGTCCATACATAACCTTTAGGTAATATCCTTTTCATCCCCTTCCAGTCCTTCTCATCCGCTCATGTTTCACTCATCATAATCAAATCCCACTTTTCTAACTCCCGCCAAAATCCTTCGTTCTTGTTCTTCAAGCCTGACACATTCCAGAAAGCTATTTTAACGTTTTTCTCTTCTCTTACCTCGCCTATCCTCCTCACTTTTCTTCCGCCTTGCCGTTTGGAAACCCCTCTGTTTGATCTCTAAACTCTTTTGAATCTTCCTTTTCTCTACCTTTCTCAATTATTTTTTCCCTTCTTCCATATTTCTTCTGATTCTTCGTCCCAGAACCATTCCTCCCCATTTATCCATAATCTGTCTCTCCCTATCCATACCATGCGCCTCTTCTTCCTCTCTACCCATGCCCTCTGCTCTATTTGCCATCTCCTTTTCCTCTCCCTCCATGTCAAATCCTAATAAATTCTTTCCCTTCTTCCCCTTAATATTTTTCTTCATCCATAATTTTCTTTTTCTCCTTCTCACTCCCTACTTTCACTAGAAACATTCCTTCTTTCGTCCATCCTATTCTCTTAACTCTTTCTACCCTTACCTAAACTCCAATGTCTCTTGAAATATTTTTGATTTCCGCTTCCCCTGTTTCACTCTCCACGTTCAATCCCTTAACTACTATGTTATTTTTCCACTTCACCCTTTCTTCCGCTTCCAATTTCTAAGTTGCTTACCCGTTCTTCCAACTGTTTTATCTCACTATTTCTCTGTTCGTCAACCTCTCTCTGTCTATTCTCTATGCTCTCTAGCTTACCCCATACCTTGTCTTTCTCCTCTTTCCAGAGTTCATCCCACTCTTCCCACTTCTCTCTTACTTTTCTCACTCCCCCCCCCCCCTTACGTCTTTTCCCTGCCTATTCATATCCCTATTCATATCATCCAGTCTCTTCCTTGTTTCTCTCTAAACCATTTTATGAGTGCTTCTAGCTTCTCAAACATCCCCCCATCCCCCTATCTCTGTCTGGTTTTTTTCGTTTAATCCTAACTTTCTTGTTTTCCTTGTCCCTTCCTGAATCATCGTCCCCTTCCTCTCTCTTTCTTTTATCTTCCCCTTCACTGCTAATCGCGATCACCTTCTTTGCCATTCATCCAGACTCCTATTCGAGCCCGCGCAACCTAGCTTGTTAAGGCGCTGTAAGTTTGAAGGTCTCTCACGTTTATGGCTCGTGCCTGATTCCCTTCTCCCTGCCCCCCCCCCCCCCCTGGTCGGTATCTCTAACGTCTCCTCGCAGCTACTGTCAACTTCCCCCTTCTCCCCACTAACCACACTCTCAACCTCGACACTTCTGGTTTCATCTACCTGCTGTTCTGTGCAATCGTCTACGTCCAGTAGCTGTTGCCCTCTGGCGCCCGTTTTTGGGCTTCGTACCGTTGGCATTCTACCTTACCTAGTGCTCCGCGACGGGCCCTGCTTCTTTCTCGTCTACCTCGTGCCCCCCTTGCCAGACAACTATTTTTCCTACTCCTAACCTCAAAAAATTCGCACGCTCCAATTTCCCTTTCTCACAACTTACTTTTACACTTTACACCTTTTCCGTCACTCACCCTTCTTCCTTTACACCCGATCTCCGCACTCACTGCCCTTTCTGCATCCACACACGCTGATTCCCTTCACCAAAGCCAAATAACCAACACTAGACACAAAAGAGTTCTCTCACGATCGGTACTGGAAACGGAAGCCAATTTAATCTTTATGTAATTTAATATTGAAAAAAAATTAATCAGCTAATGATTAATTACTCTGTTCACAACATAAAAAGCATTCAACTATCATTTTCATTCAGGCATTTAAATAATTGTTGCTTTACATTTTTTTTTTAATTTTCACTTTCATTTCTGAAAATTTGATTTATATGTAACCTTTTATAGTAATTTTAGAAAAAAATGAAACATATTCACATATAATTTTGAAGAATAAATTCAAATAATTATTTAACAACATCACAAACATTGGCGGAAATTACGTAATTGGAGTAGAGGTATTTTAAATGTTAATAAACTGTTATTGTACAAATTATATCCAGTATTTAATTACATAACATAAAGCAAATAATCAATGTATGTACTTAATTGAAACAAATTAAAATTTAATCTTTATGTAACTTAATATTGTGAAAATTTTTAATCAGCTAATAATTAAATAATCAGTTCAGGACATGAAAAACATTAAATAATTATCTTCATTGAAGCATTCAAATAATTTTTACCTTATATTTTTCTGAAAATTTGAATTATTAATAACCTTTTAAACCAATTCCAAAAAACTTGAAACGTATTTAAAAAAATATGTAACTGGAATACGGATATTTTAGATATGAATAAACGTCTTTTATATAAATTATAGAATTAAGGTAGCATTAAGGTGTGGATAGATGTTAGTTTGTAAGAACTAATTCTAAGACAAATTCTGTGAAATATGGATGTTGTGAGCAAGGCAACTTTTCGGTGCCAGCGAGCCGAAAAATAAACGTTTTTCTATCAATTACATAACCTTAAAATAAATAATCAAATTGTGTTACTTAATAGAGAAAAATGAAAATTCAATCTTAATGTAATTTATTAATATATATATAATAGTAATTTTTAGGCTGATAATAAATTAATCAGTTCACAAAATAAGAAGCATTCAACTATAATTTTCATTAAAACATTCTAATCATTTTTATTTTTTTTTAATTTGAACTTTCATTTCTGAAAATTTAATTTATTAATAAGCTTCTAAACTAATTCCAAAGAAATTAAGTTTTAATAAAATCAGTTAATAATTAATTAATCAGTTCACAACATAAAAAGCAATAAACAATTATTTTCATTGGAACATTTAAATAATTTTTCCATTATATATATATATATTGCAGAAAAAATTAAAATATATGTACATATTATTTAATCATTTCACAACATAAAAAGCAATAAACAGTTATTTTTATTAAAACACTCGAATAATTTTTACTTTGTATTTTCCTGAAAATTTGAATTAATAATAACCTTTTAAACTAATTCCATAGAAAAGTAAAATATATGTACATATAATATTGGAAGCAGAATTCAGATACTTATTTCACAACTTCACAAAAATTTACAAGAATTGTACAATTTGAAAATAAATTGTTAATTGGTAAACAAATTAAAACTTAATCTTCATTTAATTTAATATTGTGAAAAAAATGATTCAGCCAATAATTATTTAATCTGTTCACAACATAAAAAGCATTAAACTATAATTTTCATTCAGGCATTCCAATAATTTTTACTTTGCATTTCTTTTAAATTTTCACTTTTATTTATGAACATTTTATTTATTAGTAACCTTTTATAGTAATTTGAGAAGAAATTCAAAAATATTTACAGAAAAAATTGAAAATTGAATTCTGAGGTTTTCTGGACAGGAAGAGGTCTAAAGCAAGGGTGCCCGTTGAGTCCGCTACTATTTAATATGCTGCTGGCAGACTTAGAGGAGAAGCTAAAGGAGAAAGGGAAAGGGGGGACGATTTTGGGTAATAGCAAACTATATTCTCGAGCATACGCGGACGACGTAGTTCTATTAGCAGACGATGAGAAGGGGATGAACCTAATGATAAGAATTTTCGAAGAGTATGTGGGATCAAAAGAACTGACGGTGAACGTAGGGAAGACGAAGGTGATATGCTTCAGAAATAGAAAGACCAAAATAGGTTACGTTTGGAAGATGAACGGACAAACAGTGGAAAGTGTGGAGGAGTTCTGTTACTTAGTTTTTTGGTTTGAGGCAGAAGGGGGAAATGAGGTGTAGGTGAGGAAAAGAATCGAATGTGTGAGTAAAGTAATGGGCCAAGTATGGGGTATAGGAAAGAGAAGGTTCAATGACAATTAGAGAATGAGGGTTTGGTTGTTTGATGCGTTGGTTTGGGCGGTGTTGTGTTATGGACTGGAGGTCTGGGGATGGAAGGAATATAGGAAAGTGGAAAGAATGCATGAGAGATTTCTGAGATGGGTAATGGGGGTTAGTTGGAGTTTCTCAGGATACATGTTAAGGGAAGAACTAGGAAGGGAAAAAATGGTAACTAGACAAATTAAGAGAGCCTGAAAGTTTGAAGAGAAGCTGAAAAGGGGAGAGGGGAGCAGAATAGCACAAGTATGCTTGGACGAAGTTCGGAACAAGGAGACGAGAGGCAATTTGGGAAATTCGAAATGGGAGGAAGAAAGGAAAAAAATGAGGAGGGCTTGTGATATAAAAGAAGGGGTACTGGAGTGGGAGGACATAGAGTTAGAGTTTTTAGTAAAACAATGAGAAGAGAGATGGATAAAGATTATGGATTCGAGGTACAATAGATGGTATGTGATGGTCAAAGGGTTGGTGGAACCAGAATATTTGCAACAAATAAAAAAGGAAGACAAATGGAATAGGGTGGTACGGTTTAGAAGGGGAGAAGGAGTGAGATCTTGTAGATATTGGATGGATGAAGAGGACAATCTGTGCAGAGTATGTGGATACGAAATGGAGTCATGGGCACATGTGTTAGAGAGGTGTACAGGAGAGGAAGATGGACAGTTGAGTGTGGATGAGTGTAAGATGGATTTTGGATGGAAATGGACAGGGAGTGACGTGGATGAAAAAACTGGAAGAAGTAAGAGAAAGCAAGGTAGCAGGGCAGAGCCAAACGGGTGATCCTGTATAAAGGAAAGTAACTAGCAAAAAAAATTGAATTCAGATAGTTATTTGACAATATCGCAAACATTTAAAAGAAATATAATTGTAATGAAGGTATTTTAAATAAAAAATAAACTTTTAGTATACAAATCACAGCCCATATTTAATTATATAACCTTAGAAATTTATGTTACAATTGAAAATAATTGAAATTGAGTCATTATGTGATTCATAATTATTAAAGAATTTAATCAGCTAATAATTACATAATCAGTTCAGAAAATAAAAAGCATTAAATAATTATCTTCATTCAAGCATTCAAATAATTTTTACCATTTATTTTTCTGAAAATTTGATTTATTAGTAACCTTTTTTATGACACATGCATGATTTTAGCCCTTTTCGGCGCCTATGAAGCGGGGCTAAAGCTCTACTTTCTACTCCTTAGGGTCTGAAAAATGACGTCAGAGGTGAATAATGAAAATTATACATCTACGAGCTCGCATTTTACGATTATCAGCCCACTCATCGTAAAAACTGTGAGGAAATTTTGGTTGCAGATAATAGAATTTTGCGGTTATTTATGGAAAGTTACCATATATAACTGATCAAATAACCATAAACTACCGCAAATGTTCATAAATTTCCGGAAATTTATGGAAATTTTCAAAAATGAAATTCGTGTAATTTATGATAAGTTACCATATTTACCCGTCAAATTACCATAAATGACCAATAATTTTCAGAAATTTCCGGAAATTTATAGACATTTTTAAAAATTAATATTGGGTAATTTATGATAAGTTACCATATTTACCTGTAAAATTACTATAAATGACCGAAAATTTTCATCAATTTCCGGAAATTTTTGAAAATGTATATTTGTTAACTTATGGTAAGTGACCATATTTACCGGTAAAATTACCATAAATTACCGAAAATGTTCATAAATTTCAGGAAATTTTTGAAAATGTATATTGGTTAATTTATGGTAAGTTAACACATTTACCTGTAAAATTACCATAAATGTACGAAGATTTTCATTAATTTTCGGAAATTTATGGAAATTTTCAAAAATAAATCTTGGGTAATTTATGGTAAGTTACCATATTTACCTGTAAAATTACTATAAATGACCGAAAATTTTCATTAATTTCTGGAAATTTATGGAAATTTTTAAAAATGAATTTTGGGTTATTTATGGTAAGTTACCATATTAGCTTGTAAAATTACCATGAATGACCAAAAATTTTCATAAATTCCCGCAAATTTATAGACATTTTTCAATTGAATTTTGGGCAATGTATGGTAAGTCACCATAAATCACCTCTAATATTACTGTAAAATACTAAAAATTTCCGGCAATATTCTTATTGAATTTTTGATAATTTGGAATAAGTTAACATAAATTTAATGCTTCTTTATTCAAAATCTCATATGGACTGAAATCATGACTGTATTTCGAAAAATGTCTGAAATCATTCATTTGTTATAAAAAATATCGTATGCGCCAAGGGGGAGAAGCACTTTTTCGACTTGTATATGTTTTTAGTACTCGTCTCAAGCTCGCGCCGAAGACGATCAGTTCAAAAAATAAGAAGCATTAAACTATAACTTTTATTAAAACATTCAAATAATTTTTACTTCATATATTTTTCATTAATTTGAACTTTCATTTGTGAATATTTGATTTATTAATGACCTTCAAACCTAATTACATAAACAATTAAAATATATGTACATTTCATTTTGAAAAATGTATTCAGATAGAGTCATTTCACAACGTCACAAGCATTTGAAAAGATTATATAATTGCAATAGAGGTATTTTGAAGAAAAAATAAACTTGTATCATAAAAATAATAGCCCATATTCAATTACGTAACCTTCAAGTAAATAATCAATTTATGTTACTTAATTGCAAAACAATTTAAATTCAATGTTTATTTAATTTGAAGTTTTTAACAAAGTTAATCGACCAATGATTAATTAAACTGTTTACAACATAAGAAGCATGAAACTATTATTTTCATTGAAACATCCAAATAATTTTTACTTCATATTTTTAAAACATGAAATTTCATTTCTGAAAATTGGAATTATTAATAACTTTTTTTTACTAATTTGCGAAAAAATTGTTGAGTTTGAGTATTAAGAGAGATTGTACTTTATAATATATCACTGCGGTGGCGCCACGAACTGAGAATATTTACAGAGGTTCCGAGACAGTGTGGCAACCTAGCCGGATGCCGCCATTTTTTTAAGGGATGCCACAATTTTT
>CAKNYM010045033.1:33858-45577 GCA_932195095.1 Andricus curvator | reverse complement strand
CTAGGTTGCCACACTGTCTCTGGACCCTCTGTAAGACTATTTTGTCATTCATCTAATCTAATCGAGTAGAATATAGTATATACAATAATATCGGCCGAAATATAACGCGGATATCATGATAAAGAAGAACATCTGCGACTGGATTAGAAATGTAGAAAAATTACTGAAATACATTGCAATTAACGCTGTGTATTGAGAAAGTCAGTCATGACAACCAAAGACATAATATCTCTAATAACAACTTACATTGAAAATAATAGTAAAAATACATAAATCGAAATAATTATCGGCGATCGATAAAATTGGAAATCTACTTTTTTAGTATTATTAATTTTACGTTTAAAAAACAGGTCACCCTATGCGTTACAAAATGGCGACTACCACGAAAACTCAAACCATAAAACTACAATGGAGGTTACGAGTTTTCATATGAAGGATTACATAGCAAGGGGGAGAAAACCGTCTTTTCACGATGAGGGCAGTGTTTTCGGAACGAGGGAATCTCCTCCATGGCACGTACTGTATTTTTTTTAATAGAGACGCGCAAAATGTGAAGCGTGTTCTGATCCGTTTAGCGGGATTCATGTCCAGGGGGATGGATCTCCTATAAAGGCCTGTAGAATAAATGTGTCATGAGATTTGAAGACGGCCGAGTTGCGGCGCTGGCTGTACTTTTAGGCCGACAATTACTCAAATGCATGGGGAAAATACAAATTTAATTTATTTTAATTGTTGAAATACGTTTTTTGCATATATTTATCTCGGAAAAATATTTTGTAGCATATTAAATATCCAATAAATTAATAAGTACTGATGAAAAGTCAAGAAAACATTATTTGGATGATTAAATACGAATACACTTTTCACAGAGTACCAATAATAATTCTACAAAGTGAACATTAAATTTTTAGCATTGACATATGTAAATATTGTAAACTGTGAAAATAGTAAATTTCAATTGAATCTTATTTTTATTGACATTTATAATGATTATTGAAAATTGAAATTAACCCTTAATTGAACTAAATTATAAAAATTTATATATATTTTTTTTAAACTAGAAAATAATTTATTTTTTGTTTCGTTATAAGACGTTTATGAAAATTTATTATAATAATAAAAAATATCTATTGTTACAAATATTTCGAATATTTCTAACGATTTATATTATAAAGAATAGGATTTATAGAATAAATAAATATTGATAAAGTTGTAGAATAAAAAAGTGTATTTATTGTGAACAATATTTAATTAGGAATTAACAGAGAATAAATAAAAATGCATAATTATAAACGAATAAATACTACCATTTGGAACACGGTATGTACATAAAATTTAAAAACATTTATTTACATTTGTGATCGCCCAACAGTACAATTCTTAACGCATTTTGATGGTTTTTTTTAAATGACCTTACGTCTTCCAAGTAAAATTAGTGTCTTTGAATATTTCACTCAAACTAAATAAAATTTTTTTATTTAACAACAAAGTTTAATTTTTTTGTCTAACTTTTCAGTGATACCATTTATTTTAAGACTTTCAAATTCATCACAAAAAAGGCCGTAAATCAATGTAATAACTAACTAAAAATAATTTCCAGTGGGTTAGAGCAAGATCAAGACAAATTTTTTTACAATGTTATAAACAAGCTAATGAACAAGAGTAATTTTTTCGTGATTCGCAACGATTGGGTATTTAAAATCAATAGCCTTTGTGTGAAATATGACACATATTAATGTTCGCTTACAATAAGTTAACAATAGTTGCTGTTTGCAAACAGCCAAATAATTATTGTCCGATCGTTTTACACATTGCAAATTTTAAAAGTCGCAAAAATAATTTTAAAAAAATATGTGCTTGTAGAGAATGAGAAAACGGAACATTTTTCCGGATAGTTTTTTTTGTGTCCAATAATTATTCTTAATAGGGAAAATAAGAAACTGAAAAATTTGTAACTCTAAAATCAATAATAAATAAATAAATATTGATGAAGTTGGAGAATAAAAAAGTGCATTTGTGAACAATGTTCAATTTGGAATAAATAAAGAATAAATATGCATAATATTAAATGAACAAATACTACCATTTGGAAAATTGTATTTACATAAAATCTAAAAACAGTTAAACAAATTTATTTACATTTGCGAATTTAAGCAATTCAAGTTGTAGCAAGCTTTGCCCGCTTTTTTGCTACAAGTGAGTCTTCTTTAGATCAGCAATTTTCACTTTAGCAAATTGCCGCATTCGGTTTTCCAAGTAATATTGGATCAAATAAGCTAACACGTCTTTAGCAATCTTTAGCAATTCGCGTAACCAGAATTGCATCCAAAAACAACGCACTTATACCCCATTATTCTCGTTCATCACAAAAAAAAAAACTTAATAAAATGTCAGTCTAAAAGCCTTAAAACTTAAATTCTAAAGCAAAAAAATTTAAAGAGTCCGTTTTTATAATATAAAAAGCACAAAATTTCACATTTTTGACACTTTCCCCATGCATTCGAATATTTTTCGGCCTAAAAGTACAGCCAGTGCCACCCTCGGCCGTACTCAACATTTCCGTCACTTTCGTTTCAGAGTGTCACGGGGCTGTTCATGTCAAAACGAATACATGGGCTAAAAATCAAGCCTGACGAAGCGCCTTAAACGTGGTCTCTCTTTTCGAGTCGGCGCAACCAAGCGCATTTGATACCTGCTATATAATTGGCGTTTACGACAATTCGCTCTGAGCTCGCTCTGAGCTCGAAGGGGTGCTCAACCTCTTTTTAGGATATAATCTGACGGCTATGCTGTCTAATAAATTTCATTGGTTGAAATTGAAAATATACTTCTGTAAAATGTCGCAGTGTGAAATGAGCCGTAAATTTCAATGGTAATTTCAGAATGGTTGAGTTTTGTTTTTCGTTTTCTTGTAAAACATGTTTCTGTCAATTTCTGCTCTGAAAAAGTGCTCTGGCTTTTTTAACAGAGCGAAATCACAGAGCAGTAGTGTAAAGGTGATTTTGCACCTCTGCATGCATGCACGCGCGCATTCGCAAGCGTACTAGGGCTGTGTTCTAGAATTCACTGGCAGTACTAGTACTGCCAGTATTATTTTAATTCGTTCGGAAACTGGCTGACAGTACAAGTGCTACCAGCTTTAGGACCATGTGTACTGAGACTGAGGGAAATTAAAATGGCTGACCATGAAATACCGTGCACGTATAAATTATACAGAGTACAACAAAACCAGTTTCTCTGAGTCTCCCATGTTCAGTACAAATGTTCCGCGAGAAAAAGAAAAATTAACACGTGTTCACGAGGCAAAAACGCAAGTTGTTAATTGTTAAACCTTTTTTCTTCGTTTGATATCCGTGGAATGTTTGCTTTAAACGTGCTTCTAAATTTTCCGTGTGGTGGCACCACCATTCAGTAAACGATATTCAAGCCGTAAATTTTAAAAGGAATTACTCATTTATTATTTCTTAAGGTGTTAACAGTTCATTGTTAGGTAAAAAAAGAAGAGCAGTTAAATATCTTAATAATATATTGAACCAAGTACAAATTATGCAGCCGCACAGTGTTCAACAAATATTCAATTTTAATTTTTTTCTCTAGGTTTTCATCTCCTCTTTCTCCCTGAACACCAATGAAACTCCTTCAAAAATGGTTCTTGACCACACAAATTTGTTGAAAGTGAATATAAAAAATTGTTTATAACTAATATATTAAACAAATTCCCCAAAGGAACGTTTATTTGTGGCATTTTTTTTCTCAATAAGTTATGATAAAAGCAAGGTAACACTGATTTAATCAAGATTTTAAGCTGATAATTAATCTCACCATTTTTATAAACAATTTATTGAATAAATAAGCAATTGTAAAAGTTGTGTACTTAAATACGTGCTTTTTTACTCCAATTTAACAATTATTACTGCTGATAACATATAGTATAAACGAATAAGACAAATTAACATTTCTTCATGGAAAAAGTCTTTTGAACTACTTTTCAAAAAGATCCAGTGGAAAAAATGATTTTTTTCTGGAAGAAATGTTCATTTTTTGTCATTTGTTTATACTATTTGTTATAGACAAAAATAATTGTTACATTTTCGCTAAACTTTTTTCTTACAATATCAATGAGGAGGAACTATTATAACAGTTGGAGTGAAAAAAGCACATACTCAAGTACAAAACTTTTACAGTTGCGTATTAATTTAATGAACCGTTTGTAACAATTATAAATTTAATTTTCAGATGAAAAACTTGACTAAATATCAGTACTGATTTTCTTTCAAAAGAACTTATTTAAAAAAATGCCACGAGTAATTATTAATTATTATTAATATTCCTTTAGGACAGGGGTCGGCAGCGAGGGGAAATTTCTCGAGTTCAGCTCTTTTAACACGTGTGGATCGCTCGCTTCGGCTCTCCCACCAAAAGTCTCCACTCTACTCTAAGCGTTCGGGGTGGTGGTAAATAATATTCTATGACGTCAGAATTTACCACCACCCCGAACTCTTAAGGTAGAGTAGAGACTCTTGGTGGGAGAGAAGAAGCGAGCGATACACACGTGTTAAAAGAGCTGGACTCGAGAAATTTCCCCTCGCAGCGGGCCACTGCTTTAGGACATTTGTTTAATATATATTTGTGATAAATAATTGAAGCCTCGGCAGAAATAACACTTGAATTCATCCGAAAAGACGAATTTTCAACAAAATAGTTTATTTTTCAACCAAAAAAGAATTTTTAGACAAGAAAGAAAAAATACGTCTACCCAAATTGCTGAATTTAAAAAAAAACTAATTTTCTACAAAAAGGTAGAACTTTAAGCCCGAAAATATGAATTTTGAACACGATAGTTAAATATGCAACCAAAAAAGATTCTTCTGACAAAAAGGAAAAAAATGTCAACCAAATTGTTAAATATTTTCAATCCAAAAAGATTAATTTTCTACAAAAAAATTACATTTTCAACCCAAAATTATAAATTTTCAACTAAATAATAATTTTTCTAATAAAAAGAATAACTTCTGAACCAAAAATATCATAGTTAGTTGAAGGGTTGCAGTGCAAAACTAGATAACCAACATTTTTGCTGAAAATGGGCTTTTTGCATGAAAAATTCTTTAAAAATCAAATACGTGTTATGTTAAAAGTATTTGTTCGAAATCTCATTGTAAATATATTAATAAAAAGAATGATAATTCAAAACCAGATAACTTGCCTCCCATCTTGTTCGTCTTCTTTTTATTTGTTTTCTAACCTCTTACCTTTTTTGAACCTTTTTCTGACCATATACTGCTTCCTAAAAGTTCTTAATTCAAAAATTAATGAAATACTTTTTTCAAAGAAAGTCCCTTCATTTTCTACAAAAAGCCACTTTTATAAGGTTTGTTTTTGACTTTACTTTTTGCCTTCTGATCAGAAACGATATTTTTTGTAATTATTATTTTTTATTCATGAAGAAACATACCTTTCTTCTTTTATTATAGACCTTTCAGCAAAAAATCATCTGTTACAGTGCGATACCGTCACACTAAATCTTTATTTTCCTGGAACAGAATAATTTTTTTTATGAAAACCTTTTTATTCTTATTCAGCCTCCCAATATCTCGGGAGCAAGATTTTATTATTTTTTCAATTCAGAAATGAATTTTTATTCGCTATGCAAAGACGATTTTCAAAACCTCTGAAATTTGAACCTCCAAATTCTTGAATGATTTACTCGGAATTGGTTACCTTTTTTTGATGAAACTCATTTTCTCCCAATTAAGCAACTCAATATCACGGGAGTAAATTTTTATTTTGTGTTGAAACTGAAAAGTGCACATTTTAGCGTGATGTGCAACTGAGCCTATTCCAATTTTAGGTTCCTGTCACTTTGAGATTGTAAACTTCCACATTTTATTTCTCGGAACTGGATAATTTTTTTAAACATACTTTTTTTACCTCAATTCAAAAATACTCCAGCTCGTGAGTAAACTTTTACTTTATCTTTAAATGGTGATTTCGATTTTACAGAATAATATTTCGCTCTCCTGAAAAATTCCGATTTTGTTGGATATCTAGTTCTGTACTGCAACCCTTTAGTTGTGGCTATGTGGAAACAAAATTTTGGAAATAAAAAATTTAAGGTAATATGCGAAAAAGTAGCGTATATTAGGACCCTCTAATAAACTTTATAATTTGAACTTGATTGTTATATGTTTGGTTTCACATGCTAGCAAACTTCGCGTATTTAAAAAGAAATTTATCTTCATAATTAGAAAAATTAGGGTTTTTAGATATTCATTTTTGTGTGTGTTTCTAACTATTTCTTTCTAGCTTACTTAACAAAATACTTTCAACAACTCAGGGTTCTGCATTAAAAAGATTACACTAGAAAAAATATAAAAAAGAGGAATCAAAATTTATGCACTGATAAGTGATGATGATTTGATAAAATTCAAACATGAGTCATAAATCTAGGTAATAGAATTATTTTTGAATAAAACAAAAATATGTAACTAAAAATTTTGCTAAAGAAACGGCGATTCTGTCAGAGAGCAATTTCGTTCAATATTCACGAGATATCCATATGATATAAAAAGTTTTTAATCATAAATGAAATGTCGTTTTAATTTCCCTTTTTAGGAAAAAAATCCCCTTTTTTACCTAAAATTGAACCATTGAACCGTTGCGGTCCCTGTAATATAAAAATTATATCATTATTTCGAAGATACATAATTTCAGATTTTTGTTATCACAACGCTTCGACTACTGCAGAATACTTCATAAAAATACTGTTTAATAATAATTACTTTATACTTGTATACTCTTGTATACTTGTATACTTGTATACTCATTCATACATGTTTGCTTTTATGCGAAAAGTTGTAATACGATTTCTCTGATTTAAAAATTTGCATAAATATTTCGGAAACTTCCGGCTGCCAGTACTATTACACGTGCTTCAGTTTTCAGTAAAACCACTGCGAAATACGTCACGAAAAATGGCGTCCATTTTTCTCCTAAACCAATCGCGGCCTTGCATGTGATTATTTTTTCAGCGTTGGCCTCACTGCACCAGTGCTTCTTCCACTTCTTCTGCCCACTCCCCCCTTTTCGGACAGTTATTAACATGACGTCACACCAGTGCTTCCAGTACTCCCAGTGAATTCTAGAACACAGCCTAGATTTATCAGAGGTTGGAATGACTGCTTGTAAATCAGGGTTGGTCAGTTACGCGTAACTCGAGTATTTTCTACGTATAATACGTTTTTGACGTAAGATACGTCGAAAACAGTAGAAAACCGTAGAAAACTCTTGTAAGTTACGTTTTCAAGATGGCCGACTTGTAAAATCGGTGTTGAGATGTACATAACCTCACTTTTGAAATATAATAATTATTAATAATTCTGTTGAATGCGTTATAGTAATTGCAAATAATAATTATGCCTGGACTGGAAAGAAATACCCAACATCATAATGCAATTCCATGGAAGGATTTTTTTTTTGAGCGGAAGAAGGAAGGACAGAAAACTTTAACAAAGTGTCTTAAAAAATAGTAGCTTAAAATGCCTAGAAAGCTACAGCTATGTAAATAATTGTTGATTCTTTCGATAATAATTATTGTGGATCATATTGAATAATATATATGTAATTCAGCAGGTACTCCCTAATTATGAGCTCAAACTGCTTAAACATTTATTTAAATGCAAGGAATTTTTAAACATTGGCATTTGGCGCGAGATTCACAAGCGAACATGGCGTCCACGACCCACAAGAAAAATAGGTTATCAGAAGTATTTTTCGATATGGACGCATGCGCACTGAAAGTTTCCATTCGGACGTAATATACGTCAAATCACGTAGAAAACTAGAGAGGTAATATACGTGGTAATATACGCGTAGAAAACCACGTATAATACATGGAGTATTATACGTTACCAACCCTGTTGTAAATGCATGCGTACGCACATGCATGCATGCACAGGTGTAAAAGCACCTTCACAACACGGATATCTCTGGCATGCGCAGTAGTCATTCCTGGGTATTTTTAGGTTATGTAACGTCATGGGTCAATCTAAAAATACACAGGAATCACTACTGTGCATGCCAGAGATATCCGCGTTCTGACACCACTGTCACAGAGCGATGAATGAAGTAGTGGAGCGAAAAATTTGTTTGAAAATGGTCGCAATGGAAGAAAATGTCGAAATGTTGAATCAAGGGATGTTGAATCGATTGCTAATCCTTTAACTAAATTACATTCACTGATCTCGATACTTGCCGGTTTTCTTTTGCTTTAACCGTTTTGACAATACTAAGCTATTGTTGGTGCACGGGGCTACTGCGCATGAGTTTGGGGGGGGGGCGGGTTGACAACTCCATCTTTGATTCTTATGGTGGACTCCCATCGCCGATGAATGCAGAAACTCATGAGAGTGAAAGAGATAAATTGATCTATCCGTCTCTTTCACTCTCATGAGTTTCAATTTTCATCCACTGCTTTCATCTGCCATGAGAGTCCACTATTAATCCGCATTCATATATCACGAAAATGAAAATGGTTGAGCACCCCATCGAGCTCAGAGCGAATTGTCGTAAACATGATCCAATTCACACCAGGTCTAGCCACGCGCAAGTAAAAAAAATTGCAGCCAATCAGCAACGATACCAGCTACACCGCCATATTGAATAAATGTACAGCTGGCGGCTGTGTTGAATGGTAACCAACATGGCCGCGGAGCTGGTATGCGCGATTTGGACGAAAATGGGACGTTGTTTGGCTAGACCATAAGTGAATTGGATCATGGTCGTAAACGCCAAATGTTGGACCTCATACCCTAATGGTACTTTCACACCTCTGCCTGCCTGCCTGGGGCAGGCAGGCAGCTGCCCGAGGCCGTTCACACCTCGGGTTTTCCAGCTTGTTCGAGCTGCGGAAAATCTCCAAATCGCGCGGGAAGTTTAAATGTAGTATAATATCAATACAAATTAATACAATGTTTTTGCGATTAAATTGAGAAATGAAGTAGATAAAGATAATTTGGATAATATTTCGTATAAAAAACAGACAACACGAAGATGACATGATACGCTCCGATGTGACATTTGAATCACACTCTAAAATGTTACTCATTTGATCTCTAGATCATTCATTTTTTATACCAAATATTATAGAAATTACCTTTATCTATTTCATTTCTCAATTTAATTGCAAAAAAATTGTAATAATTTTTATTGATATTATACTACATTTAAATTTCCCGCGCGATTTGGAGATTATCCGCAGCTCGAACAAGCCGGAAAAACTGGGGTGTGAACGGACTCGGGCAGCTGCCTGCCTGCCCCAGGCATAATACCCCTATTTTACTACGAGGTCCAATATCATCCCTGCCTAAAATGACGGATAGGATCGGATAGAGTCAGATACAAAACCGGATAAAGCTGCGGATAGCCTACGTCGGATTTTATTCCGTCTCTATCTGGATCTCTTTCGGTTCGTAAAATCTTAAACGGAAAACTAGCGACTCTATCCGGATTTTAATCCGGATGACATATGGAAAATAGCATTCTATCTGGCCCTATACGGAACTTTGTCGTAACTTTGTCGTAACTTAAGTTAGAATACTCTTTTCATCTAAGTACAACAACCGTTTTCTATTTGGATCCATCCGGCTTTGAAGCGAACATCGGAAACAGAAAACTGAATTATTTGCCCGACGGAATCTTAAGCGGCCCTATCTGGAACTATGTCGGAACTTACATTAGAAAACTGTTTTCGTTTAAGTCTAAAAACGGTTTTCTATCTGGATTATTTGGCCGACGGAAGCTTATGCAGACCTATCCGTAACTTTGTCAAAACTTACATTAGAAGACGGTTTTCGTTTAAGTCTAAAAACGGTTTTCCATCTGGATCTATCCGGCTTTGCAGCGTACATCGGAAACAGAAAACTGAATTATTTGCCCGACGGAATCTTATGCGGCCCTATCAGGAACTATGTCGGAACTTACATCGGCAGACTGTTTTCTTTGAAGTCCGAAAACGATTGCCTATCTGCAGGGCGGCCCAGTCCATATTTTGCATGTCTAGAGTTTGCAGTTTGTAAGGGGGTGGGGGTCGTTTTTGTTTATTGTAAAGAGATGGTTCTTCTTCGTACATAATTCCTGCAGATAAATTCGTTTATAATTCGATTAAAATCTAATTTATCCAAACTATCTTGGTGAATATGTAATATCGTCTAATTATTTAACCGCTTTTGCCCCATTGTGGATCTTAAATACGTTTTCACTACCACCTGCACAAAAAGGGCAATTGCTGTTTGTTAATTGTGAATGAATTATATGAATATTAATATCAAAAGAAAATATAAGGCTAACGAAACTGAACAATTGTCAACAAATGATTAATATCGTAATAAATAAGAAATTAGAAAAATGTTATAAAATATGGCTTGCTACAAAATATTCCTAAAGGTTTATTGACTTTTTGCTCCATTTTTGAAATATTTATGAAAATATAAAAAAGAATCATGAAAAATCTCAATTGTCAGAAAATTTCGAAAACGATGCAAAATTATGAAAAAGAAATGTTTTTTTTTTAAATATAATTTTTGTAGAGACGACATGTTCACGATTAGCTTGCCATTGAAATATGTTTTTGAACGTGGAAAATAAGGAGACACGTATTTCTTTTAATTACCATAGCGAAATTTATACATTCTTTATGGAAATTTGAAAATTTTAAGGATAGAATGAGTCTTTGCAATTTCTAGTTTAAGATCGGTGCCATTTTTGCAACTTATGAGGTATCAAAGTTTTTCTCATTTCATTTTATCCAGTTTTTTTCACTCTTTCAAAATCCACAAGAAAAATTCAAAAATAATACAAAATGGTAAAATTATTTTTAATTTTTGAAAAAAAAAGAAAAAAACTCTCAAAAAGCCCAACTTTTTCATAAATTTTAGGAATGATAGGTACTAATTTAGTCGATGTAGGGTAAGAGCACCAGTTATTGTCATCTTAAGAGGAAATTTAGACTTTATAGGAAATAAATAAACACATAAAATATTGAATTCTGAAATAGTGATAATTATATCTACACTCCAAATTTTACGCAGAATAAACTGGAATGTTGAATTATTATTCAAAGTTGACAAAAACTTGAAAAGTTATTGAAAGTAAGTATGTAGTCCCAAAATTTTAGTGCTTGGCACTGCTAACCCCAGTTATTGGCACCTCCCGTCACCAGTGACTGGCACTACAATCACATAACCTCTTAAAATTGCTGTGATTGCGTTAAAACATTGATTAAAAACAAATTGTGCAGCTGCAAATATTAAATAATTTTTCTATTAGTAATTCTAAATTTAGTATTTTATAAATTTTGTTTTTGGACAAGCCAATATCTTTGACAGCAGCTATAAATCTTAGCCATATATATATATATATATACACATCAGAGGGCATACATATGACAAGAAATAAAATAAAAAATATGAATGTTACTAATTTTCTAATTTTCTGCTTTAAACTAGCAAAATCAAGAAAAAAATTCAAACATTAAATATATAAATATAGTCAAAATAAATCGCACACCGATTGAATACAAATTTGTATTATAAATACAAATATATTTATAATAATGTATGAAACCATTCCAGAATTGCATGGTTCTGGTCATTGGCACTGGGGTGCCAACATAGAGACCATACTTTTTGTATTAATTTCCGTTGGCACCCCCCCCCCCCCC
>CAKNYM010045033.1:0-33758 GCA_932195095.1 Andricus curvator | reverse complement strand
TATTAATTTCCGTTGGCACCCCCCCCCCCCCCCTAAAATTAATAAATAAATTATTGCCGATGTTTTATTCTTATTTTTATTGAATTAGGCATTTTCACTTCAACCATCAGCTAACTTCACTTCGTTGACATCTGAGGGAAAAACAATCAACCAAATGCATGGAATTCGGTCCATTTTTGCCCTATTTTGCTAATATCTTCGTAAAAACTAATTTTTTCTATATAAGTGTATTAGAAAAATAGTTTTTATTTCTTAAGAACTATTTGATGAAATAATAAAATGGTAATAATTATGATTCATTACGAAGATATTACAGAAATAAAGTTTTGTCCCATGCATTTGGTCCATTGTTTTCCACTCAGAACTGAACGAAGTGAAGTTAGCTGATGGTTGAAGTGAAAATAGCTAATAGGTTTATAACGTTACTATAACAAAATAAAAATTGAAAAATGTCGCTAGCTAAATATTTTCTTTAGAAAAGCCGATAAATTCTTGGCACCCTCAAAATAAAGAGAATTAAATATTTTACACCTAAATTTGACATTATTTTGCATAAGTTCTATATATCGTTTTGCGCAAAAATGATAGTAGAATTAAAATAATATCAGTAAAATACTATGAATGTTCGCATTTTATTAATATCTAACAAAAATTAGAGGGTGGTGCCAATAACCGGCGCAGTGCCAACGGCTAGTGCTCTTATCCTACCATAAATTTTCTTTTCGGTAATTTTTTGTTTTTCGAGAGAAATTTTTTTTTTTCAAATCCTTGCTTTTTTTTGCAAATTTTGAGATTTTAAGGTTTTACTTGTGTCAGTTTGTCCAGTTTTTTTACTCGTTTGAAACCGATGAAAAAATGAAAAGAGAATACCAAATGGTAAAGCTGTTTGGATTTTTTAAAAATTACAACACATTTTTTTTCGTTGGAAGTTTCAGGAGTGATAGGTAATGAATATTTGAGGCGGACTAAGTCTTAGTTTGTTCGCGAAAAAACGAAGGAAAAGTAACCAGCGTTGTCGTTTTTGACGCATTCACTGAAAAACATGGTTAGTTGTGACAAGAAGCTCATTATTAGTAGAGATGGTATTAGATGCGACAACTACTTCGATGATAACAGTAACTAACCAGTTTAGTGCGGCATCAAGTCGCCGTTAGTACTCCTACGTAGCTTATATTAGTAAGGATAGTAATTCTAGTCACAACAAGTAAAGTAGTCACATTTACCACCAATTTATTTTCCCAGAAATAACCCTTCTAGAAATAATCGATTGGACACGATTCATAACGATTAAGAGTGATCAAAAGTTGAGTCGGTTTAAATTGTTGCTAATTGTGTCAATTGTTTCCAATCGGGTTGAGTTGAGTGAATGCACTTGCCTGCAGTGCGCCCTCTGTAGTTTTCGTTTATAACACACATGACGCGCACGTGTTTATAGGTTGGAAATTAAGTTTTTAACAATTCAACGAAAATTTCAAGTACAAAAAATAGAATGTTCAGGCGGTATACCGAATGAAGAGTCGAAATTATGTGGGTTAACGGTACGTAAAAATCATGCCATCTAACGATGTGACAGTGATATAGTGTCTTTATCAAGTAGGCTGTAGTAGTTTGATTTAGCGAGTATATTATTGTAAAACGTTTATTTACTTCTTTTTAAATTCATATTGCTGACATTTTTTTATTTGCAAGCGTAAAAAACCGCTTGTAAATGATTATCGCAATATCAGAAAGCTGTAGTGACAACTTAACCTCTAATTCAGAATAATGGATACCCAATTGAAAACGATTGGAATCATTAGAACGTAGGATGGCGCCAATATTTTGAAACTCGGACTAAATAAAGTGTAGGTAACTCATTAAATTCTTTTAATTTTTAGTAGAAAAACTTATCCAATCTTTTTAAATGTCTTGCAGCATAACAATTTTGAATTTATAAATAAGTTTGATTTAAAATTCTCGAAAATTTCTAGTTTTAAATATTTAAAATACTCAATTTTGAATATTTCAAATAATTTGGTTTGCAATGCCTAATCTTAAAATCTATGAATTTTAAAGGTTTCAAATTTTTTATTTTATAGTATTAGATTGTTTAGAAGGCTTTATGTAATTAAAAAGTTAAGTAAATTAACAATAATTGATAGAAATAGACTTGGAGATTTAACTATTTAAAAACTGTTACACATTAAACTATTTTTAAATTTAAACATTAAGAATTGTAGTATTTAAAGGTGAAATAGTTCAAAATTGTATTAAATACATGCAGGAATCATCGCAACAACTGGTTTTCCTTCCCCAAGCACAGACATTTTCAAGGGTGGCGTGGCGATTCGGCAGACAATTTCAAATTCCCGGTCAAGTTTTTCAATTTCTCTCAGTCGACTGAAAGTAACATATTCACATTTGCCGCAAAACGCAAACATTTATTTTAATTCATGACGTTCATTCTGAACATCCTTTAACACAACAAGCAGAACATTGCAAAATAAATGAATTTTTTAAAAATACTTAAATTTTCCACTAAAAATATCAATTTTTTACAAAAAAAAAATTAAATAGTTAAACTTTTAGTTGAAAAAAATTAATTTGCAACAACAAAAAACGGATTTTCAACAAAAAAGTTCAATTTTCAACCAAAGTGATGAATTTTCAAATAAAATTATGAATCTTCAACTGAATAGGTAAATTAAAAAAAAAGTTTCAACTAAAAGTATGAATATTTAAATGAAACACTTGAATTTTCAACCAAAAAGATGAATTTTTAAACCAGAAGATTAATTTTCAAATAAAAAGAATTATTTTATACAAAAAATACAATTTTTCAACAAAATACATGAATTTTTAACAAAATAGTTGAACTGTTGATTAAAGAAGACAAATTTTCAACCAAATAGTTGAATTTTGAACCAAAAAAATAATAATTTTTAAACGAAAATGGAATAGTAACATGTTTAGTAAAAAAAATAATTAATTTTAAACCAAACATAAGAGTTTTCAACTAAAACATTGAACATTCAACTGAAACAGTTGCATTTTCAAGCAAAAAAATTAATTTTTACTAAAAAATATAAATTGTCAACCAAAACTTAAATAATTAAATTTCAATTTAAAAAAATTAATGTTTAACCAAACAAACGAAGTGATGAATTTTCAAATAAAATTGTAAATATTTAACTGAAATAGTTGAATTTTAAACCAGACAGATGAATTTTTTACTGAAATTATCAATCTTCAACTAGAATAATTGAATTTTAGACCAAGAAGATGAATTTCTACCAAAAGACGAATTTCCAACTAAAAAAGATAATTTTTCTACCAAAAATTGAATGAATAAATTTTTAGGCAAAAAAAGAAAGTTCAAAAAAAGAGAAGAATTTTTAACTAATATTATGGAATATTCAACTGGAATATAAGTTACATTTTCATTAAAAAAAAAAAACTTTCAGCCAAAAAACATTCAAAGAAAAAGAATAGTTGAATTTTATGCCAAAAAGATGAATTTTCAGTCATAAAGATTATTTTTTTACAAAAAAAGTCAAATTTTCCACAAAGTACATAAATTTTCAAACAAATAGTTTAATTTTTAAATGCAATATATGGATTTTCAACAAAATAGTTGAAGTTTCGCCAAAAAAGATTAATTTTAAATTAAAATGATGAATCTTCCAAGTGAGAGGGATAGTGGTACAGAGGGTGACGAATTAACAAGTAAAAATGCTAATATCCGTAGGATATTAGAAGATGAGAAAGAATCTGAATAGCTTTACTCTCAGTTAATTTTAATTGTTCTGTACCTAAAATACTTCAAGTAATTTATTTAATAAATTACACGTTTTTTATACAAATTTATAGACAATGAAATGAATAATTTGATGAAAAAACCTCACCACATTGGCAAATTTGTTATAACAGCACTCTCAGCTCGCGGAAATTATTACAAAACATTTATTTGATTTTTTTCATGAACATATTGCTTAAAATGTGTTGTCTCGAAAAAAAGTAAATAAACGTTTTCAAATAATTGCCGCGAGACTTAAGTGCTGCCATCAAATTACCACATCATAACCTCGAAATCCTACTACCGATTGGCCCGATTGGGAACAATTGGGAACGATTGAAACTTTGCCTACTTTAATAGTAAGACTTACTAATTAAAGTGGTAAGGCTTACTACCTGAAAATAGTATGTACCATCGAAAGTTGTCGCGACAACAAGTAAAGTAGTAAGGACAACTACTACCAATCTTGCGAATAAAAGTAGTAGCCCCAACCAGTTAAATAGCAGTGGCATATATTAAAAACTAAAGTAGTTGGCCCTACTACTTTATTAGTTGTCCCAACCAACTATTTTTTTCAGTGTAACTTTTCTTTAGTAGGATTTTTAGTAGAATAAAAAAGAATATTTAAAGAAAAAAATCGGGTTATTTTGATAAATTGAATTTTGAAAATGTTTAAAAAAAGGTTCTGTCCAGTATTACGGAATTTCCCGTAAAAATAACCGGTCAATTATAGAGCTAGGGGGCTAGTATTACGAAATTTTCCGCAGCGTTAGTCCTGATCGATCTGGAGTCTTGCGGAAATTAAGGCGTTGTCAAAAGTGATATTTGAAAATATAAAAAAATCAAAAATGAAAATTTAAACATCTTTTTATAGCAAAATTTCTGAGATGTTTTTTCCTTTTTATAAGTTGTGCAAGTTTAAAAAAAATTGAAGAGATGAGGGTTTGACGTTTCTCAATCCGGTGTGGAATATGTAAATAAATTGATATCTATTTCTTTTTTAATTTTCAAAAAAATGATTATTGTGAAAAAGAATATATTATAAAACTTTAAACTTACGGTTTTCTGCATCACAGTCTATTTCCTTCTTCTCTTGAGTGTCTATGTTTTCACTCCTATTTTCGAAATTACAATTTTTATTCTCACTAATATTACAAGAGCTAAAGCTGTCAGCGATACCATGGACGAAAACAGAAATCGCAAGAGATATATTTTTGAAGTAAAAGTAAAATTTTTTTAATCTTTCCGTCCAGTTTTCCATGTATGGAATTTCCATGGTTGGAAATTTACATGTCTGGAGTTCTCCATGTCATCCATGCTGGCTGCGCCGCCCGCCCCTGCCTATCTGGCTCTATCCCAGTGGTGCTAACAGACCGCGAATTTTTCAACTGCGCAGGCGTCGCGTAAAGACGGAGTGTCGAAGAGAACCTTGCATTCTTCCTTACTCCATCATTGCGCGACGTCCAGGCTCGGTCAACTCTGTGGAAGAAAAATGGCGATATTCCACGCCATCTGTGATGAGCCAGAGAACTACAGACGCGTGCATGTGTTGGTCTTTATATATGTATATTCCCCTTCCTTACATGGCTTGAATACTAAAATAATTCAACAAAAAAGGAATAATAAAGACAAAATGAAGCAAATACGAAACGAAAAATATGAAATTAAAGATAATTGTCATTCTATTTCCCATTTTACGTTTCTCATGCACTTAATTTTGCCTTTATTTGAAGGACTGCAATACAGAACTACAAAACCAACAAAATCACAGTCACAACAAACAATTTGCTGCGCACGCGCTTTTTACATCGCCCCACCCGTTGGCGTTGAAAGTTAACGCCATCTGCGATGGGCCAGAAAACTAATATCGCACCCCTCAATGCCTCTCTGTCCCCGCGCCCAAGTCCTAAGAATTCGCCATTTCGCTGTACAGAGTTGACCGAGCCTGGCGACGTCTGCGCAGTTGAAAAAGTCGTGGTCCGTTAGCACCACTGCTCTGACCGGCTTCCAAGCGGACATCGGAAACAAAATCAAATTGTTTGCTTGATGGAATCTTATTCGGCCCTATCCGGAACTCTATCGGAACTTACGTTAGGAGACTGTTTTTGTCTAAGTCCGGAAACGGTTTCCTATCAGGCTCTATTCGGCTTTCAAGCGGATGTCGGAAACAGAAAATGGAATTATTTGCCCGACGGAATCTTATGTGGCCCTATCTGGAAATATGTCGGAACTTACATTGCACGGAGAAATAATCGTTATGGAGAGTGCCGTATTACATTATAGATTATTATGGTACTAGTGACTATTGCTCAAGTATAGGTACCCTTTTTGAACTGTTTAGTTGTGATTACTAGATCAAATCATTCCTAAATCTATAAATGAGTGTTTATTAGACTAATAAAATTAAATGTGATATAGATCTTACTTTGATTCATTTTAATACAGTACGTTTTGTAAAAGACACCTTATTTAGTAAATCCTGTTCAAAAAATATTACTATGTATATTCAAGATTAGAGTAAAAATAAGAGCCTTCTGCGACTCAGTACCAGAAAGCTACCACCAATATCAGGGCAAGCGCAGTAGTGCTGCATTACCGCCATCAGTTCGCGAGTTCGCGCCATTTTCGACTACACCTTTTGATGTGTAAACATCTTAGACCTCGATATGGAGAGTCGCGCCTGACTCAAATGAAACCACGACAGGAAAGTGTAACGCAAGCCTCTGACACACGCGTTGTGTCTTATGTCGCAGACCGGAGGCTCGCTTCTCTTCACCCAGCAAAAGGAGCCTCTCTCCCCCCCCTCTCTCTCTCTTTCAATGCGCATTATTTCAGTATTTTAAGGTAACACTTACATAAGGTTTGATGTATTTGTATATTATGTGGATTAAGGTTGTCGAAATGTATACCTGTAAAAATTCAACTTTCGATTTTTGGTGTGCGACGCCCCCCCCCCCCAATTTCTTCGTTTTCCGGAAAAAGAAACTCCATAACTTGTTTCCTGAACCTTTGAAATTAACATGGGGTTTTAAATGGGAAAAGCTTGACTAAGCAGGCAGAATGCGTTTTAGGAAATAAAATAGTTCGAACCATCAATCAAGAAATTTTTTGAGTGTTCAAAATTATATCATTTTTGAATAATTGTAGGTTTAGACCTTACAATTAAAGGATTTTACACTGTTATTGAAACATTCAAATTCAAAAATGTTACTTATAAATTAAAAATTAAATGGCAACGGCCATACCACGCTGGAAACACCAGTTCCCGTTAGATCACTGAAGTTAAGCAGTGTTGGGCGCGGTTAGTACTTGGATGGGTGACCGTCTGATACTACTGCGTTGCTGTTGGAGGTGGTGGGTGTGGTGAGCCCACACTTGTAGTTATTTACTACAAGAAACTATCCACCTAGAAACACTACCCGAATCGGATACTGTCACGCTTACCCCTAGAGGCTCGTCGAAAGGGAAATAGCTTAATGGTATAAAAAAAAAGGACTTGCATGTTGGTGGCGGAAGTGAGAACGTGTTTAGTGACAGGTGGAGAGAGAATTTTATGGAATTTGTGTGGAAGGTGTGAGTGGAGTGTGAGGGTGGAAGCCGAGGAGGTGAGTAGGGTTGTGTGGGGTGAATTGGGGAGATAAAAAGTGAGTTTCAGCGTGGGTGGGAGGTGGTATCTAGCTGGATAGGGAAAGTGAGGTTAGGTTGGCAAGTAATCGGGGGAGTTCGTGGTCAGGAGTCTTGGGCTTTCGAGGGTTCAAGGCTGGTTCTCGAAAAGTTAGGGGATGCTAAGGGAGAGAAAGTCGTGTCTGCAGGGAATGAGGAATTGAAAAAAAGGGGGGGGGGGAAGAAAATTTGACGGCGAAAGACGCCAACATTTTGCAGAGACATCTGTCGGTTGCGGCAGGTACTGCATGGATAGGTCCCAGTTACCGGCGGTAAAGCGGGAGGTGGGCAGCGAGAGTACTGGCAGTGCTGGTAGTGCAACCGACGGGGAGGGAATTTTCCACAAGCCACGACGGCCAACAACGCGTCGCCCGGTGTCGAGCGGTGCGTCGGGGAGAGGGAGAAATCGGGACAATGGCAACGAAGGAAGCGAGAAGGTAAGGGAGAGCGTCAAGCGCAAGTGACGGGGAGGATCTCTTGAAAAGGAAGAGAGACAGCCAAGAGAGTCCGGAGAAAAGCGAGGTCGAGAGCCCGTTTAAAAAAAGCGGGATAACACCTAGGTCACCCCCCAAAAAAATGAAGGGGATGTTGGAAAAGGAGGCTCTCGGAATGTTGTTAGGCGAGATCAGGGGGCTGAGGGAGGACGGTAGCGGGGGCGAGATTAAAGGTATTTGGGAGAGGGTAGGGAATATGATAGAAGAGAAAGTGGGAGAGCGTAGGAATGAAAAGGAGGAGAGGGCGGATAGGGAAAGGATAAGGGCAATGGAGTTGAGAATGGAGAGAACTATGTGGGAAGGGGGAGGCAAGAGTGGAGCACTGGTCGGAGGAGTGCGTGGAGGTGGAAAGGAGTGGGATAAGCATGGAGGTATTGATGCATGAAAGGGGGGACAAAAGGGCAGTAGCATGGGTGAAGGGAGTATTGGGTAAGATGGAGAAGAAAAGAAGGAAGGAGGAAGAGGAATGGAGAAGGAAAGATTGTAAATAGAGGAGGAAGTAAATATAAGTAATTGTAAATATTGTAAATAGTAGATAAGTATTAGGTATTAGTCGCGGAAGCAGAGTTTGGTAATGCGAGGCAAGCAAGAAAGTAGGGAAAGGCGAGCGAGGCGAGGCGAAGCGAGGAAGGCAATGCGATAAGAGCGAGCGGCGTTAGATATAAGGTGTGGAAGGATGTAAGTTTTAAGGGTTAGTTGTAAGAAAATTCTGTAAAAAATGGAAGTGTAAGCAAGTCAATTTTTTAAGGCCAGCAGGCTAAAAAATAAACGTTTATCTATCTATCTATCTATCTATCTATCTATCTATATAATTAAAAATTTTTAAAAATGAAAATTTTTAAGTTTGCATTCATAATTCAATTTCAATTTGTTTATTTTTGAATATTTAATTTTTACTTTTTTATTTTAAATTTATTATAACAGACATAGCGAACCTCAAAGCGTGTCCAGAGTTCTTTCAGAGAAATCATATCGGCCCGCATCAGTATTTTATGAACAAAGCTTGACTAAGCAGACCTGGAAAAGACTGCGTTTTAAGAACTAAAATAGTTTGAACAATCAATCAAGAAATTTGTATGTGTTCAAAATTATATCATTTCAACAAATTTTAACTTAAAAACAGTACAATTTAGTGATTATAAGTTGTTTTTTGAAAAATCTAAATTGAAAAATGTCATTCACAAATTAAAAACAAAAGTAACATTGAACATTTTAAAGTTTACATTCAGCAACCTGAAATTCGAACGATTCGAGGTTTATTTTATTTCAAAACTGAATGCTTAAAAAATGGAGTATTTTAGAATGCAATAATATTGGAATAGAATTTGAAATTGAATAAAAGCATTTAATTATAAATATATTAATTAAATTTTTTTGGAAAATTAAGAAAGATTTAAAAAAATGGTTATTTCCGAATTTATTGATATTTTCCGGAAACATTAACATTTGACGTTTTTTCAAACAATTTCTCATAAAATTAACACATACTGGCTTTCATTTATGCCCATAAGGGCATGCTCTTCGGTGATCACGTGACCAAACCAGTCCTTGGTTATGAAATTGTGTTTGGTGTTCACCATGTCCAAACGCATTTATATATCGCTCTCAAAATTTGGAATATAGGAAATGAGACAATAAATTGCGTTTGTATATTTAGTTTCAGTAATAATTTTGAAATAAATTATCCTTGTAAAAAATGAATGTGTAAAATTATTTTCATTTTTTTTTGTGCTCACTACGTCCACACGGATTGAGATATCGTGTTTAGAATTTGAATGATTAAATAAAAAGCACTAAAGAACGTTCGTATACATCAATATGTTTATAATTTCAAAGAAATTTCATTTATAAATTGATAACCCAGATAACAATTGTGCGACGCAGATCACCCAGACGCAGATTGTGATTGTCAGGTTCTGCGTGCAATAACGCACTCATCTCGCCAGCATGGACTGTCGAGCACACATCTGCGAGCGTTATGAGTCGCATTTGGCTAACACACTCTGCATCACACAATACCGTGAGAATGTGACGCAGAGTCTGCAGTCACTATGAGGGCAGAATTCTTTCTAATAACATTTAATTTTCCTATAGTTATTACTTATAAAATTAAATGTTATTAGACAGTTATATAAACCATTTTCAAAACAATATGGACATTAAAACAATTTTTTTTTTTAATTTTGTGGATTTTTGGAAATATTAAAAAAATTTTGGGATTTTTTTGAAACTTTTGAAATGTTGAAAAATTGAAAACTTTAAGTTTCGTTCATTTTCCGGAAATGTACAAAAATATAAAGTTTCCAAAAATTTACTTTATTTCGAAAAATTTCCAAAATTACGATTTCTATCTTTATTTTTATTCTGGCAAAATTAATTTTTAAAATATAACCAAATTTTTGTTATTTTTTAAGTGATATCGCGCATTTTCTTTGTCAGTGCCGGTATTTATACACGACGTTGTTAAAAAAAGTATTTATCTCCCCCATGTTTCCAGGCCATCATTAATGTATTGAATATTATAAAAATAGATTAATGAAGTTCGTCAAATCAACATCAGTATTACAAAAAATTCATTAGTCTACTCAAATGAAGATTTCTTTGAAAATGATAGTTTTTTAAAATTCGCGGTAACCATTTCTCGAGGAATGCGCGCGCATGCCGGCAAATGTCCAGTTTGCGAATGTCATCGAGCTCGCAAGTGAGTCGCGTTGTTTTCGCACTTATTTGCATCATTTTGTGCTGCGTTGTTAGATAACACGGATTAAAAGTCAAGGTAACTATTTTCCTTTGTTACATACAGGTCGCATGGCGTGAAAATCCAACGCAGCATACAAACGCGTGAAATCGTCCAATTTCTTAATAATTATAAAATCGGGTTATGTTTTGTGCCGTGATCTTTTTTCCAACTTCCATTACATCGAAAGATTTCACTATTTCCAAAAAATTTTGGAATTGCGGTTTTTCCCCTTGAAATCGTAATTCAAGACGTATGGTTCGCCGTTACATGTGCACTCATGCGTTCACATGTACCGGCGAACCAACATGATATTCATGATATTCCTTTTTGTTCTCATTTTAACACGTAGAGTCCACACTCCATCTGCGCATGCATAAAGTCCACACTAGTGCGAATTGGAATTTCGCATTTTTGATCATTGACAATTCTCTCAAAATAAAAGAAAATTCGAATTAGAAGTAGTGTTTTGAATGTGAAATTTTGTCAGGAATTTGATGGTGATGATGACTTTTTGATGATAATTAAATCCGTTTTCAAAAATAAGAATTTTCGAAAGTACAATTTTGAAAAAGTCACTTTTTCTATAAAAAGATACCATTTTCTTTATATTTCATAAAATTGGATAGGTCCAACAAGAATTTGAAGCTAATATATTGTACTTTGCGGGAAAAAAACATTTTTGTAGAAAAATGAAAATGAATCTTTTTTAAGAGAGTGTGAATTTGGGGTACTTTTGGAGTAGGGAAATAAGCATAATTCGATAATTCATGAATAACAATATTGTTTATCATTACTTTTTCATCAAATATTATAGTGAAATTAGAAGTAAGTTTTTCTAAATTCTAGTCGATAAAATGAGTGCAGAAATATGTTTATTTCCCTACTTCAAAATTCCCTACTTCAAGAATGATGCTGGGACTATGGGGCATGATGCAGTAAGGGTCGAACATATTTAACGTATGGGAGGGAGACCCTTCTACCTACTGGGTAGAAGTTGACATTTAAGTTTGAATCAGGGAATCGAGAGAAACTTCTGCTTCATTTCGCTACTGCAGTTAAACGAAATTACTTTTCACAAAATTTATTTCTTTAATCTCAAGTTTTGGACTAAATTAATAACTGGAATTGAATGAAATTGATTGGATTGAAAGTTTTTTTTGCAATATGTCGCAGTGACGAAATGTAGCAAAAGTTTCCCTCGGTTCCCTGAACTTAAAACGGTATTAATTGTTTATTTATAATTGCGTATTCGAGAGTTTATTTATGGAAACCTCGGAATATTCATGTAAAGTGTAAACCCCTTAAGGCACATATAATGCCTTAAATTGTATATAAAAATATTTTTTATATATTTAAATAAAATTTTTATGATTATTATGCGTCAGATTCTGCTACACATATGCCAGGCAATTGATGACGCATATGTCTCATCAGGTCAGAGTACAATCTGCGCGTCGATCCTCAGATCTGCATGCACATACGCCATCAGTGTGCTAACAGAATGTTATCTGGGAAAATAGGATATTACCACTCGAGTTGTAGCACTTTGCAGGTAATATTTGGTTTGATGCATTTCAGATTTTCTGATACACGTATGTTGATGACTGACACAAATTTTGGACCAAATCGTCTGAACATTTAAAAAAAATCAATATAAACAATAACATTTGCACATTCGTTGCAAATCAAAAAATAAGTATCTGCACACACGTAACCTGTCGTTATTTTGGGAGCATTTTTAGCAATTTCTAGCGGAGAAAAAAAGAAACTTTCAACGTTGGTAAAGTAGAGATCACATGACCAAGCTCGGTTATGAAATGTTACATATTATTTTTTACATGGATAATTTTTTTAAAAATTATTACTGAAACTAAATATACAAACGCAATTTATTGTCTCATTTCCTATATTCCAAATTTTGAGAGCGATATATCATTGCGTTTGGACATGGTGAACACCAAAAAAAAATTTCATAACCAAGGACTGGTTTTGTCACGTGATCACCGACGAGCATGCCCATAAAACGGGTCCTAGTAGCAACGTCTGCCTTGTATGACAGCGGCCAGAGTCTGGCTCAGAATCTGCTTCCTCTAGTCGACCAGACTGGATGTAGAATATAAATAATGAAATTGAAAATCTAGCATTTGGAAATTTGAACGATTCACAAGTATGAACAAACATGCAAGCATGCAAGCTTATACGACAGCAGGTTATGTTTTTAATATTTCAGTGTGTCTCCTGGAATGTTGTGACGTCTCCGCAGTATATTCTCCCGGAAAGGGCTGAAATATAGTGTAAAACTATTACAGACACCTATATAGTACCACTTTACGTTATTTTAATTTTGTCTGGTGTATAACATGACCAGTCTGGACCAGAATCTGCTATACTAGACTCTGGTGACTAGGGCCGGATTGGGATGAAAAAGCGGCCCGGGAAATATACACCAGACCGGCCCACCCCCCCTCTCTCCCTCTTGATTAAATAAAACTAGAGAAGCATTGCGAAGTATTATGATTTATTGTGGAAGAAGTTCTTTTTTTAACAATAATCTGTGAGTAGCAACTCTGTCAATGATATCGACATTCGGAATTTTTTCAACAATTGCACGTTCCACTTCCATCTGAACGAAAGCATCAGTGTGTTCTTGACTTAATGAGCTTCTCAATCTGTTTTTGACAAATTTTAAAATTGAAAAAGATCGTTCACAAGCTACTTGTGTCGTCGATAAGGTTAGCAGATATTTGTATGCCAAAAATATGGTCTTGTAAGATATGCTGTATAGAGTAAATCGTTCTAACGTTAAATATACACAGACTGCGCATTTTTTACAAGTCATATATATTGTGTCTTGTGGAGGAGAGTTCGCAAAGTCTTCATCGCCATGAATAATGGAATATTCTTCAAAAAGTGTTGTTTTTAAGTGATCCCAGTTCTCTGCCAGACTAAGTAACTCACATTGAAGTTGCTCTTTTGTCGCATCAGGATCGAATCGCAGTAGAACTTCCGAAAGCTTCTGCAGTGCATCAGATGGCATTAAGTTTTTAACCTCAGAAAAATTTATTGGTGACAAGCAAGCCAGATCTTTGTAAATATCGCCATGGTTTTCAAACCTACTTTTCATGCTTTCAATAGTGAGGTCAAAAATTCTGTTATGAACATTAATTTGATAATTTTTTAAAGGACTTGAGATAGGCTCATCTGATACAAGTTCACCGGGCATCTTTTTTTTCTCTGAATTCTCTTTTCAGGAAAACCGCTTTCAATACAAATTTCGCCCCCCGCATTTTTTTCGTCCAGCTCATTCATTGCCCATTCAATAAAATTTGAGACTTTCAGTTCAACCTCTTCTAAATCACGTTGAATCAGTTCCAAACTTTTTATAGTACTTTCCACGAATTGTTGCGCTTTGAATAAATCCATTTCAGATGTTTGGAGATATTTTGACAAAGGTGTAGTAAATGCAAATATTCTCATATAAATGAAAGCGGTCAAGATTGTTTCATATTTCAATAAGGATTCTTTATATGATCTTGCCGTTGATCGATGATCTGGTTTTACTCTTTCCGAATTTTCCACAGCGTCTAAAGTAAGAATTACGCTGACATACATCGAATTTTTTTGATCATTAAATGTGCCAAATATTCTGCATAGAGCTACATCTTTAGACCACCAGCGTGTCTCTCCAATAGTCTGCAGTCTTCGAGAATCATTTGAAGTAATCTCGTTCCAAATGTCAATCCTGCTATGGGAATCTTTCAAAAATACCGAAATTGAATTTAACAGAGAAAACAATGAAACAGCTTGAATGGTCGATTTCGTTGTATCACAAATGACTAAGTTCAAGACGTGATCGTAACACCAGACGTGAATTTGTCCTGGTGATTCGCGGTTGAGCCAAGCTGTAAAGCCGTTATATGTCCCTCGCATGCTAGCTGCTCCGTCTGTTGAGTTTCCAATGCATCGAAGAATATCCAGATTATTTTCATTCAATACGCGTTTAAAAGTCTCTAGGAAACCATGACCTGTAATATCAGTGATTTGCACTAATGCTAACAATTTTTCTTGAATACCTAGATCTTTTAGTACATATCGGAGAATAATTGAGCATTGCTCTCTGCCTGATGCATCTGGAGTTGTATCTAGCTGGACAGAAAAAAAATTTGCTTCTCGTACTTGATCAGAGATAATCTTTTTAATAAAAAATGGAATTGCCTCCACTACGTAATTCACGACTGTTTTTGAGACGAACGTTAACTTTGAACCACGTCCATTACTTCCACATTCGTGGGCCTTTAGACTTTCCTTATGAATTCTTTGTAAATGTTTTCCAAGTAAAGAATCATATTTCCCCAGAAGCAAAAGTATTTCCAAAAAATTTCCCCGATTCACATTTGCATCTGCTCAATTTCTTTTATACGCAATTCTTTTTGCTTTGAGAACAACAAAACATCAACATTTCTTTTATTTGTCATCATCATATACGCTTCAGCATTTTCATTGTGACGGCTGCTTTTTTCGTGTTCTTCTATTCTCAAATACGTATGTTTCCAATCGCTCATGCCTTCAATAAACGGACTAAGATCATTACGCTTACCGAATGCCAAGCATAATGTACAAAAAAGTGCAGATTTTGTTGAAGAATAAGACATCCAAAGTCCCTGCGATCCGTCCTTTCGAATAAATACTTTTTGTGGACGAAAGGGTAATACTTTACCTTCAAAATTAAGCTTTGGATGTTTTGAAAAAAAAAATTTTAGACTTTCGTCTGGTTTTGCAAAAAGATCGTAGTCTGACCAAAAATTTCAGAACCATTCTGAACATTAGACGTATCTTTCTCTTCAACTTGGGCGACATTATTTTCTTCTATCACAAGAGGCGAAGGGCAATTCTTTTGTACGTCATCATGTAGGTTAACGTGTAGGTCTACATTTTCTACGGAATTTACGGGGATATGAATTTCTTCTTCAAAGCTTGCTTCAACTTCTGGCAGCGTTTCAGCTTTTTGAGAAAACTCAACAGTTTCTAAAACTGGCGGAGATTCCGACGAACATGGTCTTGCTTTAATGAAATCAGAGAGTTTAAAACATTTTTTTCCTTCTTCTTCTAGCAGCTTCTGCTTTTTCCCCCTTTGTTTTTGTGCTCCGCCTTTACGTTTTGCGGTCACTTTCTTCTCAGACATCTACGAATAATCAATACTCATATAATTATTGTGGCTAAACTATACATCAATCATCTTTGTGATTTAAATGAAGTTTATTTTAATTGTTTAATTGTTTATGTTAATGTATAATGTTTAAAAAATATATATTTATTATTCACGATACAAATGAAGGCATAAGACTGACGACTATTAATAATAAGGATTAATTTTTCCAGACACAACTTGAAAATTATATACAATATCAATATAAGCGTTAAGAGACTTGAAATAACTGTACGCAAAAATTATCTTAAATAATTTAACAAGTATAAAGAGATTAATTATTAGGGATTGATTTGCGGTGTGTAGAAGATTGTAAAAAAGGTTATATACTTTTTTTTTTTTAATAACTTAATTCTATTTCTGCAATTGACAATAAAGTTAGAAAGAATAAGAGTTACTAATGGATGATTTTCAATACGGAGATAATTTCAGGATACTTACGGTTTTCGTTTTATAAAAAATTCCGATTTTACAGCACCATAAACATAATATTCTTCATCAGCTCATACTCCAGTTTTTTTTTACAAAAAAAGAGGAACAGTTTTATATAAAGTTAAACTTTATATAGAAAAGATTAGATGTAATCAAAGGTAAAGCAAGGTAAATCGAGGTTTAATAAATCAACAAAGCTTGAAAAAACCGTCTTGATAATGTTATTTGTCAATCTAAGATACCAGCTGATCATGACTGAGAAAGAGGGAGTTCCTGCAGCATTTACTCGATCGATAATAATTACCGACAACCGATTAAGTACTTTTAAGCTAAAAATTTCCGCGAATATTAAAAAAAAAAAATTCATTAAATTAGTTAATTAATTAATTTACTTATTTGAATTAGTTAATGATAATTATACCTGATACATCGTTATTAATAATTTTGGTATGTTAATGTTAAATTTTTTAAATTACTTCCAAATTTTCCTTATCTTTTTTCCCATCGTACCGGCCCACACCGGCCCACATGATGACCGGCCCACCGGGATTTTTCCCGAATTCCCGCATTGCCAAGGCGGCCCTGCTGGTGACAGAACAGGACGCCAAATCGGAACCAGCCGGGCGCCAGGCTGCAAACAGATTCTTCTTTTTCTGGCGCCCAGCTTGCGCCAGTCTGCAGTTATCTTGCTACTTGGGGGTACTTTTATCACCTTTCATGCAATAATTGGGACAAAATCTACAGTTTATTATTATTAAAACTAGGGTGCTTGTTCAACCTATTGGAAAATAGATGTCCAGAAACTTTTGCACGACATTACATATAAGACAAAATCAATTTTTATACTCCTACATGTGCGTGAGTTATTATTTGCTTTATGTAAGATTTCAATTTCTTAGGGATCACAGCGCAAACGGATTTCCAAAAAGGGGAAATAGGGTGATATTCTCACGAAAAAGGGGAAAAGTCGAAAAGAACAAACAATCTTTTTATAAGAAATATTATATTTTTAAATAAGTTTTAATGATTACTGCTATTAAAGAATTTATTTTTGAAAATTGGATATACTTAGGTCGTTGGAAATCCATTCACAGTGAAATAAAAAAGTCCGAGAAAAAAATAAAATTAGTTAAATACACAATTTTGATATGTTTAACATCGTTCTCATAAATATTTCTTTCCAAGATTTTTCATTTCTTCCTTAATATAATTAATACTTTCAATGTAAATTTAAAACTACAATCTTCAGTAGAGCAATGTAAAAATGCTAAAATTAATCGAATCTTTTGAGCTAAAGGATAACAATTTGTGGTCCGACATCCAAAACAAGTAAAGAAAATTTTTTTGAAATCAGTTAATATTTTCTGTTATCTTTTTTAAATTTACAATCAAAAATGTTGAAAATAAAAATTTGGCTTATTCAAAATTTTTTGAAAATGTAAAAAAAAACACGTTTTTTGGATTGATTCGAACCTGAAATTTCTTCAGCTTGAACCAATGAAACATGTTATTATTTTTTATTCATGGGAAACATTTTTTTTCGTGGTGTATATAACGTTCCAAAATCGCAAAAAAAATGAAATCCCAAAAATCCTAAATCACGACAAAAGTTTTTTTCCGAAAAAGAAAAATAATAAAATGTTTCTTTGGTTCAAGTTGAATAAATTTCAGGTTCGACATATCCAACTTTTTTTTTAAATGTGTGCATATGACTCAATCCAAAAAAAACATGTTTTTGCACATTTTCAAACAAATTGTCACGGCGCGAAAAATTTATTTTTAAATTTCATAATTTTTTGTTATTGTTCACTAGTAAAAGCTGTGAATATAACAAATTCGTCATAATTTTTGAACCAATTGGAAAAATTTTGAATTTGGAGTCATTAAATTTCACTGATGTAAATTTTTTTTCACTTTTGTCGAATGCCAACCCACAAGTTTTTTTCCCCTCAGCTTCAACGATTTAATTTCTTTTGGAATTTTCACCCCGCCCTACTCTTCAGTGCTCTCAAACTCAAATTAAAAATTTCTGAAGTTAAAACATTTAGCATTGCAGTTGATGAATTAGGAATATTTCACTTTTTAATTAAGTAGGTATATCAAGTTTTCACGTTCTAATACCTATTTGAAAAGTACTATATATTTTGTAAGTTTATTTTTTACCTTATTTATTCATAAACAATTTATTTCAGTGCTATAATTGCTTTAATTATTACTCAATAATGGGTACACTAGGGTGGCCCTTATTTTTCACTTTTCGAATTTCTCTTCTCTCATCCCCCAGTTTTGTTTAAATGTCCGAAAAAAAAATCTCCAAATTTGAGCAAAATCGTTTAATATTTAGGGGTAGCGCAAAGACCATGAAGATTCCCATTGATTTAACATGTGAAAAAGTCAGCTTTTTGTAAATCTAATATTTAAACGCGATAATATGTTACAAATAATTCCGTGAGAAAATGTTTCTTCTGCTTTTTTTTAGGTACAATATATGCTTGAACAAATACGTATTATTTAAATAATTGTAAAATTATTTAAACAAATTATTTTATTGTTATTATTGATTAAATAACTCATAATGTCTAGAAATTACGTTCATTTCGCGAGTTAGCTGAAAAAAAACAAATATTTAAACAAATTTAAATTGTTTAAACAATTGAATATTAGTTAACAAATGACTGGGTATTCTTAAATTACTGATCAATGATTATTTATGTAAAAAAAACTTTTAAAAAGCGTCAATAAACCGCAATATTACGTAAAATTCACATTTGTCACTTATGGGGTTTTCTTTGGGGACCCATAAGTAAGTATACCATTAAACCATTTCCCTTTCAGGGTAGGCGTGACACTACCCGATTCGGGTAGTGTTTCTAGGTTTTTCTTGTAGTTATAAATAACTACAAGTGTGGGCTCACCACACCCACGATGTGCCAACAGCACTCATGTCAGTATTCTTGAATGGTCACCCATCCAAGTACTAACCGCGTCCAACGCTGCTTAACTTCAGTGATCTGACGAGAACTGGGTTTTTCAGCGTGGTATGGCCGTTGGCCATACCATATAAGAGTGGCTTAAAATTATTCAACCTCAAAATTTATGATTTATTCTTATTCTCTGACAAATTCTGAACAATATACTAAAACACGGAATTACTTGTAACATATTATCAGGTTTAAATATTATATTTACAAAAAGCTGACTTTTTCCATGTTAAATCAATGGGAAACTTCATGGTCTTTGCGCGACCCCTAAATATTAACCGATTTTGCTCAAATGTGGAGGAGATTTTTTTTTGGGCATTCGAACAAAACTGGGGGATGAGAGCAGAGAAATTCGAGAAAAAAAATCCACCAAGTATAAGTAAGAACCACCCTAGGGTACACTTACTAATTTCAGAGAATTTTTCGCGTAATTCAAATATTGTATTTACAAATATGGTATATTGAAAGAGAAAAGGGGGAAAAGGGGAAGTTTCTTGAGAATAGGGGAAAAAGGGCAATTTCAAGAAAAAAGTGGAAACTAAGAAAAAAAGGGGAAGACTGTGCATCCTGATTTCAGTTAACGTTTACCGAAGATGTTTACACATATATCTGTCTTGGGTCGTAGTTTAGGACGCACGTGATATTTTTTTAAATATTTTTTTGCGGATTACGAAAGAAGATAATAAGCGCTCTTAAAATGAAAATAAAACGATCACTATCTCAATTAAATCAGAAGTTATAGAGATTTAAAAAAAAAAACATTGGGGGTTCATGAAAAACAAAACACAAGATCCAAATACACGGAGAAACCTTTTGCTGTACACTGAGCGTAGAATTCCCGTGTAGTTCGGGTTTACACCCCAATAGTTCGGGTGCTTTCTCTTTTTTTCTGTTTCACATGAAGGTTTGGCGCGCTTGCACTACTGAGACGTGCGATCACCCCAACCATTCGGGTGCTCACCTGGAACAGCAGCGGCCGAAGTGGTGGGGCGCCCGCCCAATAGTTGCGGTGCTTGCACGAATGATTCGGGAGATTCTAGTCGTCAACCGCGTTGGATGTTGCGCGTTCGACGTTTGCGCATGTTCGCTAATGGCCGCAGCTGATGAACATCAGGCTCTTCCCGAATGTCACTGTTTCTAGTGTAACTAGTTATCTGGTTTTTCTTTGGATAATCATTAACGAAGGTAAGAGAAATATAAAACATTATTCTTTGCTTGCACATGAGTCGAAAAATCAAATCATTAGCGAACATGCGCAAACGTCGAACGCGCAACATCCAACGCGGTTAACGACTCGAATCTCCCGAATCATTCGTGCAAGCACCGCAACTATTGGGCGGGCGCCCCACCACTTCGGCCGCTGCTGTTCCAGGTGAGCACCCGAATGGTTGGGGTGATCGCACGTCTCAGTAGTGCAAGCGCGCCAAACCTTCATGTGAAACAGAAAAAAAGAGAAAGCACCCGAACTATCGGGGTGTAAACCCGAACTACACGGGAATTCTTCGCTCAGTGTACTATTTGCTGAAAATCAGACTAGATTTTACTATTTCTAGTTTGCAATGGAGGGACAGAGCGGAACTTTTGTAATGTTTACTACTTCGAGTAGTAACTGGTAACTACATGCCGAACTACAAAATTAATTGGAATTAAATCTAAAAATGTTACATTTATTTCAAAAAAGGTTTGAAGTATTTACAAACCTCTGTAGTAAACCAGCAAGCAATGTATTACAGCCACTTACTAATTTCGGTAGAAGAAAATTCTAAATTTCTTGCATTAATATCTGCAGAAGATTGCAATACTTGCAAACAACTGTAGTAACGTCGAGAGAGACCGGCGCAGTGATTTAGTAAATGACTTAGTAAAAATTGGTGCAGTCGGATTAGCAGACGAAAAAAATAAACCCAACACGCGCCCCGTCGCGTTGAAGGTCACGACACACACACTCTTTTACACAAGCATACGACGTACATGCTGACTACAGGAGTATAGGATATCGAACTATTTGACATGATTATATTTATTTAAATTGCAATTGTACAGTACATATGATTATATAAATGTAGTTTATACATTTATTATATACATACAGGAATATTATATTACAAGCTGAAACAGAAAAATGTCATTAACATAAGGCTTGTGGGAATCGAACACGGGTCTCCGACGCGGCAGCACGGCGATATTCCATCCTGCTAAACCAGATTATGCAATTCAGAAATTTATCGCCTTTATGAAGTAAATGCTAGCACTTCAATTAATTTTCATTAAATCATTCATTGATTGTTCACAGAGATGGCATTTTTCAAATTCTAAGCACCATATCTTAAAACGTAAGCAAATATCCTAATAACGAGTTGTGTTGTTCGGCTCACATCGTTTACACTCGGCTGCGCTCGGTCCAACGCTAGGCTCGCTTACTAAGTAACTTACTAATATTCCAGAGCAATCTACCGAATTTGTCTTACTCTATAATACAAGAAATAGGAAGTGTCATGGTACAATTCATATTCCTACAGACAATAGTATTTCCTCTTACAAATTAAGTCTTTTATGTTATTTTAGATACTTATTACTTCTATTCTTTTAATACAATTTAATAATGTCTCTACTAATTTATCCTATCTAGGATTTTGCTACAGAAAATACTAAGACTTGATATTATCAACACGAAACTTTCATTTGAAAATAGTACAGCTTACTACCACTGTATTAAAATATACAAATTATCGCCTTTGTCCCTCAATTGTAACCTAATTTAGTAACTTTTCCAGTACAAAGTTTCTCCGTGTATGACAATATGTTTTTTTGTAAGATATAGTTTATACGCTTTTTAAATAAAGGGTACAAAGCTTCCAGTACAAAGCTAGATAACCGACATTTTTAGCAAAAATAAGTTTTTTTCATTAAAAATGATTAAAAATCAAGTACATGTTGTTAAAGGATTTTTTCGAAATCTCATTTTTATTGTAGTGATAAAAAGATTGGCAATTCGTAACCAGATACCTGACTCTTTGTACACATTTCTGCTGTCTTCTTTTTTTTCACATGCCTAACTTCTTATCTTTTTTAAAACTTTTTTGTGACCACATTCCTCTTATTAAAAGTTTTTAAATACTGTAAAATAATAATATACTAAAACGATTTTCATAACCCATGAAATTAGAACCGCCAAATTCTTGAATGATTTACTCGGAATTGGTTAACTTTTTCTAGGCAAAACTAATTTTCTCCCAGTTTAGCAACTCAATATTTCGGGAGCCTGTTTCAATTTGAGGTTGCTGTCACTTTGAGATTGTAAACTTCCACATTTTATTTCTCGGAACTGGACATTTTTTTTAATTATACTTTTTTGGCCTCAATTCAGAAACAATTCAGTTCGGTAGTAAAATTTTGTTTTTAACTTCAAATTGTGATTTCGATTTTACAGAATGTTATTTCGCTCTCCTAAAAAATGTCGATTTTTTCGCTTATCTAATTCTGTATACTGCAACCCTTCAAATATTGCTCGAGAAGTAAAATAAAAAAATTATTTAACATAAAAACACCGTTTACTTCACTTAACTATGTTTGTAATTTATTATACTATTATACTATTTATTATATTATATAATGTGCATTCTTATATTTGATAAAAATGCATAAATAATTACTAGCTTTTAGCAAAATTTTATAAAAGCTTTATTATTTAAAAATTTTTATTTTTAAGACTCTAATTTCAGCTAGCCTTCGATTTGATGTTCAAGATCATCTTTAAAGTTATAATATTAATTTCAGGTTCAAGTATTTTTTATCTGAAACAATTTTTTTAACTGAAATGTTCCAATAAATTATTTGTAGTAGCTGCTTTTGTTTTTACTTCCAAATTTTTACTAAATAAGATTAGTGTAACTATAATCATTAGATTATTTTTTTATGCTGGGAAATTGTACTAAAATTTAAATATTTTTCACTTATAATGCATCTGAAATTAATAAATCCTTTAAATTTTGGAGCTTTACAACGGCCACACCACGCTGAAAAAACCAGTTCTCGTCCGATCACTGAAGTTAAGCAGCGTTGGGCGCGGTTAGTACTTGGATGGGTGAACATTCCAGAATACTGCGTGCTTTTGGCCCGTCGTGGGTGTGTTGAGCCCACACTTGTAGTTATTTACTACAAGAAACTATCCACCTAGAAGCACTACCCGAATCGGGTAGTGTCACGCCTACCCTGAAAGGGAAATGGCTTAATGGTATACTACTACTACTACAATTTGAACAGAAATCACAAATTTAATGAATATTTAAATTAAACATTTAACTATTAAAATTTGAATTAATTAAATTTAAATATTATTATTACGCATTTTTAAATCTACCTATTCATATAAATTGTGTAAAATGAAAAAATATTCCTCCGTTAGCCCTGACTATTCAGCAAAAAAGCTTGACTGAGATTTAGTCGACAAAATCCAAGCGATACATTAGCGTAATTAGCTAGAGCGTGCGGTTTAGATTTAGGTTGTTTAGGTAGGGTTCGAATCCCCAGCGGGTGCGATTTTTCATAGCGTTGTGCGTGCGATTATGTTTTTAATGACCGTGCGGCAATTGCGTAATTTCACAAATAAATTAAGTGCAACTATTATGTATAAAAAAGTTTTTTTTGAAAATTTATTTATCGGTTTCGAGCTGCTGTAATGGATAGGGCAATATGGGCCGCGGAAATATTCCGCATAGAGCCGGATAAAAAACAGATAATCCAAATTTATTACACCGTATAAGAATCCGGATAGAGCTCGACAAAATGCCGCATAGGGCAATATGTACAGCGGAGAGATTCCGCATAGAGCTGTGTAAAGAACCAGATAGGCCAAATAAAGTAGGGCTGGAAGTAGTATAGGACAACTATGGGGCGCCGATATGGGCGTGGCATAATCCCCCTCTCAACCCCGCACCCAGCGTCTGGCGCCGATGCGTCACAGCAGATAAGAGGGACTAGCCAAGATCTATGTAGTTGGAGAGGGGGAGAGGGAACCCCGTACTGGAAAATTCTGGGTCTAGTGACGTCACACATGGAGTTCCCAAACTTGAAAATGGAAAAGGTAGATGAGTGGAGATAGGACATTCCCGACTGGCGAGTTCAGGGCGTTGTGACGTAATAATGTTAGGGTTTCCCCAGAGAAAAAGATACTCAAACGATTTTTAATATTTTTAACTAGACAAGTAATGTCTAAATTGAATAATTTTAATAAACAAAATTTAATGTTCATTTATTAGTGAAATAAGTTTATAAAAATAATTATCTAAAATAGAGGAAGGGTAAATAATAAGAGTAACAGTTTTTTGTTAAAACCTATGAAAATAGATTTATTCAATTTTTGTCAAAAAAACCTTACATCGAAATAGACCCACTAAAACGATAATTTTCAACTTAAGATTTCCAACTCCTTCCACACAAACACACATATACACTTATAGATACAAACACGTGCATGGTTAATCATATATTATAAACTAAGAATATGCATATATAAAAACTAAAGATTATTTTACAAACTCGTTACATTTTCCTAGTCTGAGATACCGATAATTTTCAACTTAAAATTTCAAACTCCTTCTTGCACACAAACACACATACACACTCATGCATCCAAACACGTACACGGTTAATCATATATTATAAACTAAGACGATTATAAAACAGAGATAGAGAGAGAGAGCGACGAAAAGAGAATCGATGCGAACACACGAATGACTCGTAAAACTATAGATATAAAATACGTATACCTTACTTATAAAAGATATAATGTAGCGAGTTGTGACGAACAAGATTAAACGCAAGATGCAAGATGCGTATTAATTACCCCACGATCATAATACCCACCTTGAAGCACGTATTTTGGTTGTCGCAAAACGCTAGACTTAATTTTACATTTATTTGATAGTGTTTTGTGAAAATTCACGACAATGCGATCATTTCCTAATAAATTAGCCGTAAAAAGTTTGGTAAACTCGCGCAAAGAACAACCATTACACATATGATGAAGAAAAATAACACAAAACTGACCACACACATCCGAAGACGCACTTTGTAATTGTGTTGTATTCCACCTGAACAAGGTGCAATTTCCTCGCAGACGATCAAGATGTTGAGGGATAAGAGGCGGCAATCCATAGCTGTCAAAGTACGTTACTCGGCCATTTTTACTCACATGCATGGCAATCCAGTGCGATACAGGTTTCTTTGCCCCGTCAAGGTTTGCAACTATACAGGCCGGTCTCATCCAGATTTTCGGAATTCGATCCGCTGGAAACACCCCAGCTGTACACGCTGGTATAGTCCGAATTGCTTGAAGAACCTCCAAACTGTTCATCCTTTTTTCCCGGATTGGCAAGCGATGGTAAATTTGGTAACAAGTGATTTACTTCACGTGATGTAGATTGCTCATTGATTTTGTCCACTGATCTTTCAATGTCGTCCACACCCGTCTGCAATGTCACCGACTCTGGTAGAAGTTTACTGATTGTTAAGGTTTTGATTTTATTTATTGAAGACAGGCTCTGATTACGGTTGGGTATATTGCGAAGCATCCCTTCTTCTTTCCTCTGATCCTGCAACCAATTTTTTAGTTTAAAAGCATTATTCAGAGCACATGTGAAGATTTCTCCCTTCTTTACACCATGATGGAAACCGTACTCGTTGGTAATGTTTAATTTTTTGAAAACAGGACATGTTATTTCCTCTAAATTGACAATTTGCCTACTAATAATATTTTGCAAAAGTTTAGCTTTCTCCCGCTCACGTGTGTATATCTGACCTGCTGTTTTGGCGACTTCTCTGAAGTTTGAGTGCAAATGCTTCACTGGGACGTCTCCCTCGAACCACTCGATTCCATGATAATAACACGTGAGCCAATTGTTTTGTTGTCGTGTTCGATTAGGCAGGTCTGAGAAGGGATGTGGTGGTGCTGATATCCAGTGGGCAGTATAATTTTTATCCACAGCAACTAGAGCCACTTCTTTGGCGATAAACTGATCTTCGAGACTTCGGAATCCTTGAATATCTATCACGTAGTCCATATCCCCTTCTTGGTAAGAAAGTTTATGTGATGGTAGAGTTGACGACAAAGATTCTGGTATTGAGATGAAACGAGAGACCAGTACCAGGCAACTAATCAACGCGACAGTTTCCGGTTTAATGACCGCTGATTACAGCTCGCATGTTTACTTAGGACTGATGCTGCTCGTTTAAACAGGTGTTGCATAGAGAAAAATGATTTATAATCACAGATTCTGAGAAGTGGACGTTATATCTTATCCTCCAAAGTCAACAATAACTTGTCTGGACGCGTCTATTTCTAAAACGTTATCATATTCAGCCTAGACAATGCAGTTTATCGTATTGACAAGTGCTTCCTCGAATCTTACCTCGACACGAAGACTACCATGTTTTACAAGATTCCAGTGAGAATAACAGTTTGCAGATAGGTCAGGCGTGAGGTCAAAAGCAAAAAGACAGTAACCGTTACCGTAATCATAACGATCAATGTCATTACCCTCATTTAGAAAATGAATACCAGTTCCAGAAAATAGAGTGTGATAACCGTCAACATACAGAATCTCTGTCGTAAAATCTGGTTGTAATGGTTTTGAGGGAATTTGCGTGCCATCAACGGAAAGAGATAAAAAGTTAATTTCATAATTTTCAAAATTAAATGGGTTTAGGTCCTTATTACCGTTAAATGATCTATACTCCACAAAACCGATGATTACTCTTTTAGGTAGCTGTCCGAGAATCACGTTGTCCAGAGTATCGCCGTGAATTCGAGCGTGTAGAGTTAGCGTATTGACTTCGACCCTTGTAATTGGATATTTTGCCGTTCCTTGAGAAAGAGCTTTTGCGTGTCCAAGTAGAACTCCTGGGCTTATTTAGCACCTTCGAACTAAAAGACTCGCTTCCATGATATGTAGACTGTACTCGGTGCTGGGATCCATGAGGCAAAAAGAGTCCTTTGTTCGAACAAACCGAAGACGTCGAAACCTGTACGCTCTGTTGATAAATCTTCCATTTTTCCCGCAGTGTCGGTATACCACAGGACGCTTGTCAGATGACTCTTTTTTGGGGCTGGTCCATAATTGAGTAATGTTTCGATGTATGCTCGGTACGCATAAGCATTATTTGGTGGGGATACGAGTTTTTGATTGAAGTACACGTCCACCTGATTGAACATTGAGTGAAGTAAATTGTTCACTGGTGCCACTTTGTCCAAATTCGCAGCATTTGCTGCAGTTTTTTCTGGGGCTTGCAATTTGACTTTCACACTAAGCATCGTGTGTGGGAGATGGATGTATTCTTTGCCGTGACCAGGGATAACGAATTCTATCGGAGAATCGTCCGTCAGGGAAGAAACGGGTTTGTAATGGATCCATTGCGCGCTCTCTATAGAAGTTTGAGTTGGTGGTAGTGAAAAAAGATCCAATTCAGTTTTCAAACATTCGCTGGAATGCGAGTGTAAAAAGGACATTACTCAATTTCACTTATTTCCAAAAATATTAATAATTTGATTCTTTTCACCAAATAAACTGCCACGTTTCTGTTTTCTTGTAACCTTACTCGTTGTCTTCTTCTTTGTATCCTTTCTCTTCTTTTTATTTTTACTACTCTTTCTATTATTTTTCGCTTTAGTTCGACGGATTCTCTTGACACTTTTTTTTATATTCCTCTTACGTTTTCCTCCTACGATACGCGATCCATCACGCGCGCTATTCAACTGAGTGTTTACATTTCTTGCCGCTATTTTATAACCAGATCCGCTCATGAGATTTTCAATTTTGTCAATTGCTTGTCTCTTAAGATTCTCTCCAGACACCTCAAAGCGGTTATTGAAAGAATATTTAAGAGGAGTTTTGTTGTCAACATCGTTTAAAACGTTAACTCCTGCGCGTAAAGCCTCCATACCGACTGTAGGTGCACCGCGCGCAAGTATTGGTAAAACTCGACGGAAAAGACCCCCAAGAAAACTTCCAATTCCATGTCCTCTCTGATATCTCGAACCGACATAAACTTTTGATATACCACCCCCTCCCACTTGTGTCGTATAATATTCCACGTAAGGACTCATTCTCTGTTTATTTATTTCTCTCCTTCTTTTCTTCTGGTTGCATTCCCAAAACATGCACTGGATATAGACTTTATATTTTTTCTAATCAATTCGTTTGAAATGAAGTGTGACAGTGAGCGTACCAAACTCGAATGGTATTGGTAGACCGAGATGATCTCTTATATCTATTTCCACTGTGCGAAACTCAGTATGTAAAAGAGGAATGTAATTAGGTGAAGCAAACTGGGTAATCTGTATAGATGCAAATACGTAATTTTGAGTTGCAACATAAATTATTCGCAAAAGTGGCGTTTGAGCATCACCTGTGATGCGTGGTTCACATATATCACAGTAAATAAACATTTTTTCAGGAAGACCTCGAGCTAGGCTAGGTGGATGAATAGCAAAGTGTGTATCAACAGATACCAATTCCTGCGGTGCGAATCCTAGAATGCGCGATACTTTTTCACTAATTGCAAAAAAGTGACGACCACTTATGGTACATGTACCTGAACAAATTTTTTCAATTCTTACATAACAATCTTCTTCTTCTCTAAAAATTAGTTTCACATGACTACGTCCAATTGTTGTATCGTTTATAGCTTCAACGAGATCACTTATCTTTCTGTAAACACCGGGTAGAAAGAAAGATACTAGCGGTTTCTTCTATTCACCATCCAACACGTTACTTTCATAATTTTTTCTAATTTCGTTATCTTCAAGTTCATCACGTTCAGTGTCACTTTATATTACATAAGGCAGTGAAAACTTTTCAAGCAAGTCTTCTCCAAACATTTCAGTTTCTTGATTCTCACTCTGTGCGTTATTATCGTCATCATGATCATCATAAGTTCCTTCTTCTTCTACATCCTTCCTTGTTTTATTCAAATTTGACAAAAGAGCTATACGATTTTCCATTGAGTTTGATGAATCGTGTCTTACATGTATAAATGTTCCTGGAAATTGAATTTCTACTTTTATTTTTCATATTTCTGGCTTCATCGACAAAAAATAGAAATTTCTGTAAAACCTGTTGATACATTTTCCATTTTTCATGCTCATCTTTTAAAAAGGGTGAATAAAGTATTTGACTCATTTCAGCATCAAGACGTTTCATAACATTCCCAGGAGTTTGAGTGGTTGTGTTGGAGTTTGTGAGTAAAGCTTTGTAACCATCACTTCAGAATGGTGAGGAAGCAGGAAGTGATGACGGTGATAAGACAGAGGTTTCTTGGTCCAAAACCTGTTGCTGATATTTTTCGACCTGTTCGCTGGGAATTAAAACCATTTTCCTTGCTTGTTCCATATTTATTAAAAAAAAACTAAAATTAAATCAAAGAAAAAAAAAGATCTAACTTTGTGTTTTAAAAATGTTTGAAAGAAGACCACCAATTATCGGTGCAAGTAGTAAAGGGACAAATCCACCTTTTTGTACGATAAAACGTTTTTTGTGCTTCCAACTAGCGCGAGACACGGCTAATTTTCTCAAAGTTTTTCTGTGTTTTTTTAACTTTTGTTTTTCATGATTTTTTAGTGTTACATTTCCAGCTAGTACATTAAGAGCACACTCACGTATGCATTTAACAAGCTTTATATCAGCTGTACACAGAATCGCACCGCGTTGATTAGAATTCAAGCAACAGAGTGCATGTAATGCTATGGTGTTTCTTTCACCGATATGTTTACGTATGTCCACCGCCATTAAAAACGTACAACTGGTATTTTTGCAGTGTAACTACTACTCTTTATACCTTTCTGAGGGATGTAAACATAGGAAAAATCATCAGTCGGAAAAATATTTGTTCTAAAACGGCAATTATCGGGTGTGGATTGTTTTAAATCTAAAAGAAGATAACCATGGGGTTTCGAAGTTGCATCATGATAACTTTCTTGTAAAAAACGTGGGTTTTCCCGATATATTTGTCGTGCAAGGTGTTGAAATTGTGCTCGATCAAGAGGATTTTTAAAAACGACGATACAATTAGCATTAAGGGAGATATCTCTCTGACCATGCCCTTGATGAAATAAATGTTATGATATAAAAATTACACTAAGGTTTTTATGATGACCACATTTTGTAAATAAGTCGACAATAGTATTATTGGATGATTCACGCATAAGATCATCGATAATGACGAGTTTAGCTCGATTGTCGCTCGAATAACCAGATGCCTGGTTCAAACCTTCATGAAATTCAATCAACTTTCCGTATTCTGAATGCCGTGATTGCCATTCTGAATAATAGAATAAAATACGTTCAAAATTAACATCACACATTTTCTTGACATGGTGGAGAATTTTTTTTACAAAAAATGTTTTTCCACAACCTGTTGGCCCGCAAATCATGGAAGTAAATGGATGTTTCCAACGTGTGTCCATTATGTATACTAATGAATATTCATTTCATCTACCTGCTTTATAGCTTTTTATAATTTATATCTGAAAAAGAAAAGTAAAAAATGAGACATTTAAAAATGTTAGTCTCGTATAAAACCTAGACTTTGAAAATCAAACCCCGCGTGCGGAACGTATTAGCTTTTCATGTTCCGCAACCGGTACACGTGCGCGCCAGGCATATAAGCTTATCGAGCCTAGACCGACGTAGGTATAAGCTGATGAATGCACCGCGGCCGCTGTTTGCCTCCAATATTAGCCGATCTGGAGGCAACCTCCGCGTTGGGCCACCGCGCGCGTCCCCCGACACATTTTTGGCCATTTTCATTTTATTACCTTTTTCCTATATTTCCACCTGTACTTCGATGCTATGAGAAACGAAAAATCCTGCCAGTGATTGTAGATACTGCACCTGCTTATCTTACTTGTGAGAACAGCAAGAGAGGAAACGAGAGACAAGTGTCGAGAATGATGAAAGCGAGAGTTATAGAAATACCTATAAACGAAAAAGTAAAAATCGAAAGAATAATGTTCTTTCAAATAGTTGCCTAAACTATTGCGACATGAATTTGTTATTTTTATTATGCCTAATAATAAAGGAATAGGATATATAAGAAGAAAAACTACATCATTTTACGTGATAAAAAATTCGATTTATTCATTAAGAAAATTGTATGCGTTTGAAAAAGTCAACAAATAAAAATGCGATGGCTGTAACATAAATTTTTCATGAAGATATCAAATTGTGTTAAATACTGCACAAGATTTAAATTATTAGTGATTGTTTTCATACAAGAAAAAGTCTTTTTTTCATACAACTCATCACTCATATACTTTTTTCATATACATCTCATACACATATGCATATCTTATTCACATAGACGTTTAGAAAAAATATATATTATCATGACAAGTCATGAAAACATAGTTAACATGTACAAAACACACACGTTATACTGACATAAGTTTCGAAAAAAGTTCTTTAGTGTCACACGTTTATCTTTTTATTTTTTAAGGATACTGACATCCTTCACTTCACTAGCGATGAAACTGTGCAACACCACAGTTAATTAGAGAAAAACGATATCAAGATATAGTTCAACAAATGATGAGGGCAGCTTATTTTTCACTTGTTCCTTGAGAAAGTCGTATTTTGCCTGGACAAGATGCTTGATAAATTCATCGGATGGATTTTTCATATTCTCCGACTTTAAGTAATTACACAGTTCTTCCAAAGGTATATTTTTACAATGCTCGACATCAGCCACAATCCTCTGCAAACGTCTAAATCGTAAATCGACGCAAACAACCACGTTGACCAGCCCTCTGCATTCATCTTCCTCGTTGATTTTCTCAAGTAAAACAGCTTTTGCAGAGTATGATGTAGTAAACACAAGCTGGTATCGGTTTATAATAATCGGTAAAGTCCCACTGGTATTACTACAGCCATCTTCAAAGAATGACGCAATTACATCGAATTTATTTACTAACTGTGTCCATTCTGACAGGTTTAAAGATAACCCTTGTGTACAATTACCGAGTAATCGTATAACTGGTTCAAAGCAGCCATCGGGTTGGATTTCCAAGCCAACAAAGAGTTTTTTGGAAGCAGAATTGTTTAATTCGTAAGCCGTGGATAGAATAAGATGATGCGGACGTGAATTTTTCACTTTTTTTAATAACTTCACTTTCAGTAGATTTTTCGTCCTCCACGGCTTTTCGCTTTTTTGCAATATTTTGTTGTTGTAAAACGTTTTCTAAAGAAGATTCACTAGAATCTTGATCATCGCTGCCACTCATTCTTAACACTTGACTTTGAGACTCAGATATTGTATAGTTTAGGAAGAAGGTGTATGGTACAACTGAAACATATATATGGGATTACCTCGAGTTTTTATAGATAAGCCGTTCTCTCCTCTTCTCTTCACAGAACGAAAACTAGACTAGTGGAAGGGATTGGGACCTTACTTCACGAATGTGGATCAAATATTTTTTCTTGAGAATGTACCAAAAAAATTTTGAAATTTTTTTTTATCCTTATTTCAATTTATTTTTGAAAAAATTTTATTTTAAAAATGAATATATTTTTTTTTTTACACTAGAGTATATTCTGAATCAAATTTTTCTTTCGAATCATACTTCTCTCTCTCTCTCCCTGCCACACACATACATGGACATGCTCTTTTCCATGTTACAGAAACTCTGTTGGTGTGTGTGTGTGTGGTTCGAGTACTGCCTACGAATTCTGCAAATGTTGAAAAATGTTTCAATACGTTAGAAGAGAAGTAAAAATGGTTGTATCCTTATTTTTCCCGAGTCCTTCTATCTCGTGGAGCTCTTTCACACCTTTATATCAGTGTTTGTAATAGGTGTGTGAGGAACTGAGAAAGAGCAACTGCATAGGTACAATAGAAAACCTATGTCTATAAATGGAAGGACCTTATCTCAAAAGTTTTCAGTTGTTTTCAAACCTTCAGGATGGACACACTTAATATCATTCTCGCGATTCTTCGTGAAGCATTTTTCATTCTCGATTTTCCGGAAGTTTCCGTAAAAAATATAAATTCCTACGTGCGCGTGTTAGTGGGATTTTGGGGCATTAATCGCCTCAGATCGATCCCGATAAGGGATGAGCATCGACAGGAGCAAGTGCGAACAAAATTAGTGTTATTAGCAGGTGAAATCACTTCAAGTGACAGTGACGGTGAAGATAATGGCGATGATGATGATGGTTGGGACCAAGTGTTGGCTGATATGAATATCACCGAGAGTCCCCAAAGTGTCGTTAAAAGGATGTGGGACTATATTCATACACTGGCATATGTCATCACCGAAGGCCTTGGCAAAAATTTCTTGTCACATAGGGAATATGTCGACTTTGTTCAATCTCAAGTGTTGGGATTTTGGGGTGCAATAAAATTGAAAAAAATGGCACAGGTGTGTGGTTGTGAAGTAGGATCTCTGAACACATTGATTCGCGAGATGGGATTA
>CAKNYM010045031.1:94777-118992 GCA_932195095.1 Andricus curvator | reverse complement strand
TTCAAGTTTAACATTAAATTGAGTTTAAAATGTAATTTAAAATCAATATTTGAAAAATTTGTTCAGAAATTTAAAAAATGCATCTTTAATTTTCAATCGTATTGTATTCATTTTTTATTATTTTGAAGTAGAAATAAGAGACCCCGTCGCATCGGTCGAACGGTAATCGCCCGACGCGCCGTAACAGCCGTTGTCGACTTCCGTTGTCGGTTTCGCACGGATTTTACAAAATCTTGTAAAACTAATACGCTGAAAGTGATGTGTTTTCTTTTCAAATTAGTAAGTTCACTAATTTGAAAGAAGTGATTTTGCGAGTTTTAATATAATTACAAAAACGTGTGGTAAAGTTTCTCTTTTATTATTCAAACAACAAATAGGCTATTTACCCTTTTTGTTATGTTTCATACAATTTCCGAAAGTTTCAGTGAAAAATATTTATTATTGTGGACACAAACGTGCTAATTTCGCAAAAGCATCAGATCCTGAAGTTTGTGATATTAAATATGACAGTTATGTAAATGCGTGCGTTTTAATGTTAGTATCGTTAAGGGCATTTTTTGCTTATGATATTTGCATGTTCATGCCCAAAATAATAAACATCTTTCGCTGCAACTTTGAGAAACGCGAAAACCGATATAAATAGCCTATTTCTGTTTTGAATAATTAAAAACAGTTAATTTCTGTTCAATCTCGTTTTTTTATTTTTTATTATTCAAACAACAAATATTAGCATGTTTGTGTCCAAAATAATAAATATCCTTCGCTGAAACTTTAATAAGAGACGTGAAAACAGTTATAAACAGTTTATTTTAGGTTTGAATAATTAAAAAAAGGTAATTTTTGTTTTAGGTCATCATTTTTTTATTATTTAAGCGAAAAATATACTTTTTACCTACGTCTTTATGTTTTCTGTCAGTTTTATGTGCCTGTATCTTGTAGTTGCCGCGAAAAATATTTATTATTTTTGATACAAACATGCGGAAACTGAATTGATAATGCGCCACTAAATTGTATAAATATTCCTTCCACCCATAATAAAAAATACGTTCATGATAAATTACCTGCTCTTTATTTGAAAATATCAATGCAAATATTTTCTGTACCCTCTAAAAATCCTAAATGTGTGCACGCACAATACTCGCACCGGCACGCATGACGTGCGACCCTCACGACGTGCGACACACCTGTCACGCATATGAGGACGAAGCTGTGTCATCCCCTGCGCGCACGTCGTGCGAGAAAATCCGCACGTGGTGCGACGCCCGTGCGTCGCACCGTGCACGAACTTTGCTATCTGGGCATTTCACACTTTCTGCCGGCTCTACAGGCACGGAGTCGCGTTTATCGTGCACGTTGGATAAAAACTGCTTTACGTAACACTTGAACGACCCTAAACTGTTCGAGGAACTTGAAGCTTGAGTGGTAGCTTTTGTAGAAGTTAAGGTAAGTCTAGGAACCTTAATTAAACTTGCCGAACGATAAAAATGAAAGTCTATTTGAAACATGCATACACGGAAAAACTAATATAGAGATAGAGTATTCTAACGTTACGTCATACTGGGTCGGTAACATCGAAATCTATAAGGCTTTTATCACTTGGTGGAATGGAAAGCATTGTTTACATAGGAGTTTTACTAAAATTATTTTTTTTTTACGAAAGTAAGTGAAAAATTGTAATATCGATTTTCTTTTCAGATAGAAAGGCCATTTCTCTAATTATTTTTGGCAATTTTGAAAGTGTGCGATTTGGCAATCCATCAAGAAAAATTATAATGTGAGGTGATTGAGGTTAGGTTGCATTATTGTGACTGTTGGTGGTAGCAGTTTTGGAATTTTGGAAGTGCGTTAAAGTGATTGAAGCATATAGTGTTTTTCGAAGATGTCAAGCGATTATTTTTGCACCTTAAAAGATGGTGTAAGAGAAAGGTACAAGGAGAAAATAAAAATTGTCGAAAACTGTGATCTTCGAGTACGGACTTGGAGCAGCTACCTGAGATTAATATGGTTGATCTCGTTAATTATTTTGCTTTAACGCATAGTTATCACACTTGTAATCAATTGAAAGCCTACAAAAGATTGCAAGCTTGTATAAGTACTTCGAAGCAGGCTTTGTATTGAAGATACGCTTCAAAAAAAGATGTTCTTCTTGGACAGGTTAGTCGGGCTAGTAGCCGGCAATTGAGGTTATAACCTCAATCAGGGCACATTATCATTTTTCTTGATGGATTGCCAAATCGCACACTTACCAAATTGCCATCGATAATTAGAGAAATGGCTTTTCTACCTGAAAAGCAAAGCAATATTACAATTTTTCACTTAATTTCGTGAAAAAAATAATTAATTTTAGCCAAACTCATATGTAAACAATGCTTTCCATTCCACCAAGTGATAAAAGTCTTATAAATTTCGATGTTACCAACCCAGTATGACGTAATGTTAGAATACTCAAAGAGCTGTCTATCGACACCAGCAAAATACTTCGAACTTCAGACAATCACGATAAATAAAATTTCAAATCTATCTTAATAGTGCAACAATACAGACTGCTCACGCAAAGAAACATTTTTATAAAACATCAATTTCGCACATCTTCAGAATGTCAATTTCCACATTCGTCGCCAAGGAGATTTTTACATTCTCATTCTAATGAGAAGGTATTGGTTTTATGTAAAATTTGACATAGTCGGTTTTCATCAAATCTCCACGTTTTGAGACCTCCTGAGTCAGAAAAAACGATTTTTACGAAGGTGTCTGTCTGTCTGTAGTCTGTCTGTCTGTCTGTAGCCACGATAACTTTCGAAAAAATGATCAGATTTGATTGAGCTTTGGCACACTTTTTTATGGCCGAAAAATAGAGAACGAGTTCGTTAACCAGCTATTTTGGATGAAAATCCAAAAAGTGAGCACATTTTGAAAATTTTCGAGACCACTTTTTTTGAAGATTTGAAAATTCTATGTACGGTTATTAGTAGTAGGCAAAATGATGAACAAAATATTCTTATGACTTTTTGTGATAAAAAAAAAATTACTGGAGTTATAGCATTTTCAAAATTCCAAAAAACAAACGAAAATGAACATTTTAAGCCGAAAAAAGCACGATATGAAAAAAAGTCAAGAGGAGAAAAACGTTGATTCCTGAACACCCTATAATATTTTCATAACAACTTTTTGAATTTTTTGAAAAATAAAAAATTCAAATTTTGATCACACAAAAAATTAATGAAAAATAAAAAAAGCCATTTTGCTGTCAAACTATGCAAGATACCAGAAAAGATCATCTAACCAAAATTGTGCACCTAAAAAAGATCTACAAATTTCTTATCATTCACTTTTTGATATGACGCGTAGTTTTTGTTTTATTCGTAAAAAACAGCATTGAAAATAGAAAAATCAAATTTTCAGACGAATATTACCAGCGATAAGCGACACAAGCTAAAATAAAATGTTAACTAATAAAATTTGTCGCCTGAATTATATCATTACTTTTCATTTAAAATCAAATACAAATTTAGTAATTTGTATATGAAGAACATATATCACGAAGCACAAAGTGCGCGCTCAGTGTATTTACCAAATCGCACGCCGTAAGTGCACTCAAACTTTTTTGTTTCTATCATACGGTTCAAATGATTTTCAAATAAAATATCGAGCGCGAAGCGCGAGTGTCTGGATGAGAATGTGTTCCTCAAGGTCGATAGAACCTTGAGTAAATAAAGTTCCTTTTCAGTCTAAAATAAAAACAAATTTAACAATCACTTAATATGTAGAGGTTTTGATAATTTTATAATATTTGCAAACAAACTTTTTCTTTTCATCGAAGTCGAACACGAAGTTCAAAAATCTAGAGGAGCCGAGCGTAAAGCGCGATGTAAATACGCCCGAGCGCGTAGCGCGAGGTGAGTACATAATTGAGCGCGAAGCGCGAGATCCAACAGTCGCGCGCCCTAGGCGCGCTCAAACTTGCGAGCGAAGCGAGCCGCGCGCGAAGCGCGCGATGAGAATGTGCCCGCGGAGCGGGCAGATTTTTTTGTTTCCAATCGGTTTTCATAATTTAAACCAAAAATTCTGTAAGACAGTCAACTTTATTTTTCGTGCATATATTGTGAAAACTAAATATTAATTATTTTGGTCCATTAATTTTTTTAGCGTGAAGAAATAAACATGTTGTATTGTTTTCTAAATATTTTGTAAATACACTATTCAAAATTGTCAAACCAGTTGCTTCTAAACAAATAGCCGGATAATAATTTTTGGCAAAATCTATATATGTAAACTAAAAATAAATATGTATTTTCAAATGTTAGTTACAATTAAATAAAAAATGTTCATGGTTTTTCCTCTACTGGCAGGAAAAATTATGAATAGTCTGAACATTCTTAGATTTCTAATCTAGTATGTTATTTAAAAAAAAATTTACCTAACTCTATTCTAACTAAAATTGATCCTCAAGTATCGACGTTCCCCTTGTAATTTTGATAGATTTATAGGTAAGAATTTCGTAACTTTTTAATTGTAATTTTCATACGAACTTAATTTTAATTTTTAATTATGTCTCATATTAGAACTTGTTCGTCAGACTTAAGGATGATTTGCTGATGAGGCCCACCGGCGATGAGCAAAAATTTTACTTAAAAACTAATGTTGTAAGATCTCATTGAGGGTAATAAACAATATATGCCTGTAGAAGAGGATAACCCACCAAAATCTTTTAAGGTATCGAATTTATATAGCCAATACGAATAACAACAAATTTATGTTAGTTACAATATTGTTACTGAAACATTAACTAGTTGTCATGTCTACAATTCGAATCTTTTTCACTTAACAAATCAACACCAGGGAAAATAGATTCAATAAACTGTACAAATTAGTTATGAAAATTGTATTGGTAACGTAAGTGTACATGATAAATGATTGAAGCTGTATTAAAAAAAAACCATTCTATCAACTATTAAATAATACTAGATAAAGCATTTTGATAAAAAATATCTATACTACATCTACGTACTTTAGTTTACATAATTTCTTTAACTTGAAAGTTCCTATATTTTATAAATAACTCTATTATGAAAATAAAGTAGCAATAAGTTTGGACAGAAACTGTATTTGTTTATGTCATGACAGCAGCAAACGTTATTGACCTTATAATGGTTGAAAAAAACAGCGTGGAGTTTCAAAATGTAAATACGCTAACCCGGTAATAGGAGTGACATTTGACGAGACAATTATTTTGCACAAAAAAAAGTCGACGTCAGTTAATATTTAGAACTCGCGCATCGCATTTGAAATTTCCAATGGTACTTAAATGGGGAAAACTTAGTAAAACCTTCAGAATAGGATGATCTTCTTAAATATAATTAAAATTCACCTACTTTTGTAGGAAGAAGCAGCTTTTCACGCACTTAAAAAAGTGATGATACGCAAAATTCATAATTAAACCAAAAAAAATAGCGACCGTTTCAATTTTGCCTATGATCACATTGTTCAATATGTGAAAAGCTACATTTCCCTACAAAAATAGTTAGATTGTGATTCTATTTGAGAAAGTGATCTTATTTTGAAGATTTTACTAAGTTTTCACCATTTAAATATCATGGCGGGAATTCCAAATGTGATGCGCGAGTTCTAAATATTAACAGACTTCGACTTTTTTGGTGCAAAATCATTTTTTTTTTCAAATGTCACCGATTATCGGGTTAGAGCATTTACATTTTGAAACTTCGTGCAAAATAAAGCACACAGCTAAGGAACCGTTCAAGTGCGTTGCATAATATTTTAACGGCCCCTAAATCTTATTTCCTTGCAACATTTTTCGAGAATTTTAATTTTGAAGTCATGAATTTAATCAAGCTAGAAAACTGTTTCTATACTTAACACTGAAACTACCGAAGATTGCATTTGAAATTAAACAATTTTAAATTAAAAGCTTATCAGCATTTACAGTTTAATAAGTTTTGAGTGAAACATTGAAATATGTTTGGTTCTAAATTTAAATCGTTCAAATTTTAATAATTTGTAAACGTAAACCTCAACTTTCGACCGATTTTAAATATATTGATAGCATTCAAAATGGAAAAAGGTTTAATTGAAAATATGAAAAAATAAACGATATTTGAATATTAACAAATCAAAAAAAAATGTATTAAAATAAGAAAAAATGAAGTTTAATAGTTTACGTAAATAGAGAAGGTTCAAGTTTTGAAAATAATTAAAGTTGAAATTAAACAATGGAACAAAAAGTTGACTTTTTTCGAACTTGCAAGCAATTTTATTAATAGAAAAGTAGATCATAAAAAGTGTTTAAACTGAAAAAAACCTGCGAAAGAAATATGTTTAAGCCATGGTATTGTTTACGTTTAAGATAATTAAGGTATATGACACAATAAGACGTCTTTGAATTTGGAAACTATTTTTTACTTTCAAATAATTAGGAATAAAAAAGCTTGAGATTTAAAATACTCTAAAATTAAAGTTATAGTATTTTCAAGAAATGTATTAATCTTATTGGAATTGATGAAGATTTTTAATTTGAAGAAAAATAAATGTCGTAAGTTTTCGTATTTAAAATGAATTACAACTTAATATATTTGAAATGTAAACTAGAAAATTTAAACTAGATTTTTAAAATTGAAAAAACTCCAATTTTCTTGTCCTAAAATTCCCTAATGTATTTGGCTTGGGGTTGACGGTGAGAAGTCAGAGACTTTTTAAAAGTTGTGTTAGAAAAGATCTGGAATTTGAAAATCGAAATCTATAGCATCCCTAATCTTTTTGTCATGGAAACTGAAAGGAAGTGCAGAGGCAAAGATGCGCATGGATAAAAAATGTACTAGTTGGTTGTGCTAGTGCTAACATTGTTTTGAATTGATTTTTGATATGTTTTGTACTCGACTAGGGTTTGGACTGGTAGATCGAAAACTGTTTCCCTCCGTAGCTTAGTGGGTAAGAACACCAAACCGGCAATCTGCAGACCTGAGTTCGAATCCCAGCCGAGCTAGAGAGAAATTTGTTCACAGCTAAAGAATAAAGCCCATTTCGGTTTGGACTAGTAGATCGAAAACTATCATTCCATCGACAAAAAACTATTCTTTTTAACTATTCAATATGTAAATTAATGTGGCATACATTCTACCCGAATTTTCGAATTTTTACGCAATGATTTTCAAGTTTTTATATTCAATTAGTGAATATGATAAAATTTTAATGAAAAAAATCAATGTCTTGGCAAATGAGTTATGCACAGAAGCACAACTGACTAAGAAGTACTGAGTTAATAATGCCGTTGCGTTCAGCATTGGTCATGAAGAAAATAATCTGGTACTAGTAGTCTATTACTTGAAAACTGTTTGAATTTCTGAAAGTACAAGGCGCAAGTTTTTCTTTGCCTTTGAATAGATTTGTCTGAAAAACTATTATGGATTATACATACACAGTAGTTACGCGGATGAAGGTGCTTATCCACTATCGAGCGCGTACTACTGACCTTTCAATGAGTTTTCGCATCTCCTCGGTCGACATGCCATCCTTGGTGCGAGTATTCACTGAAATAGAAAAATACACGATCCAATTCACACAAAGATCACTACGACGACACTAACATGCAACTACTATATTGCCTGTATTATACTGCTGTCCAAAAAAGCTACTGACGCGGAAAAGTCAGTAAAAACGCCAATTTATTGTTTGTTCGTTGTTTCAATTTCAGTCTTCATAAGCATTAAACTTAAAAACATGCTAAATTTCTAAGGAATAGACATTAATGTTCATAACCGAAATGCTTAATTCACAAGCCTTCCAAATGGTATTAAGGAACTTTAAATTAATAAAAATCAACCAGAAAGGTTGATACTTATTAAAAAACTGATAACTTAAAAAAATTAACTGCTTCTAAATTAATATCACTATGTCTTATAAAGCAATAAAATAGTTCGAAAGCTACACGAAAAAAGTAGTCATAAAATTGACGTTTTATATTACTGAACGAGGGAAGAAGGGATTACAGGTCTTGGAAAAATTTCGGGGGCGAGGAAGTTTGGAAAGAAATAATAATAAAAGTGCGATGTGACTAAGAAACTGAAGTCATTGGTGCATCGTGTTTAAGGGTTTCCTCGAACAGATTCAGCAATCTTGAAGACGCTTTTTTGGAAAGAAACCAACTCCGAAAGAACGAGGAGGATTATTCTTTTTCATCTGTAAAACAGATAAAATAAGTTTGGAACAACATGATGTTGCACGTCACCCCATCAGAAAAAAAAAACACTTTTTGATCAAATTGTGATAATGTCATCCAATGATATCCGAACAGTGTTATTGATAACAAATATCTGCTGCTAGTAACAGTATGCGACAAAAGACTGCTGTTAGTAATGTCGTTAGTAAAGCGTTAGACAAAAGGACGTCGAGTTACGAAAAGAATGACCGTGATTTCACGATTACTCGTCGTCCTCTTTACCTTCCGCGCGAGAGGTACTGACCACCGTAGCTGCGATTGATTAGTTGATCTCGATCGCACTCCGCTTCACTGATCTCATTGCTTTCTTTGCTGTCATTGAAGTTTGAGTTGTTAGGGTCGTGATTTCTGGGTGGTGGTGGCGGCGGCTCCGGTGAATTTGACATGGGAAGGTTGCGGGCTGACCCTACACTGCGGCGACCTACAGATCCACGGGAGCCATAGTGATCGTAGGGAGCACCATATTGTCCATATTGAGAACCGTACTGATCTTCCTCGGGTGCGCAATTCGCCGGATCGTCATATTCTGGTGAGAAGACATTGGTCTGCATGCTGCCGCCTTGAGATGGAACTCGAGAATAACGTCCGCCATTTTGTCTGGGCTGCAAGAAATCACACAACATTGAAATATTAATACTTTAATACCAAATGATTTTGTTGATATATATAACTATGTATCCTTTGGTCTTGTTAGAGAAATCAGGTCCACGGTCTACTAGGATTTAAGTGAATAGAGAAGCATTTACTCAAATACTCGCTGAGTACATTGAACTTTGAACTGATGCCTGCTCTCGCTTTCTGAAACTCCTTTCGTACGACGAATTATATGAACTAGCGGTCGCCTAAACTATGACTTTCTGGGCCAGTCTAAACGTACTTGGTTTTCTCGGAATCGGTCTAAGTTCCACATATATCTGCTGATTTACCTTTTCCTTCCCGATCCTACGGTGCTCTATTTCCTTCAAGGAGGATAGCTGATGTCGATTCTAAACAATATATAGTCTGAAAAAATTGTCTTTGTAGGTTTGAACGAAATTCTTAGCTGGGACTCGCCGGGACCACGGTGCCGGAGGAGAAGCGAGGAAAAACCGCGCGAAAAGAAATTCGTGCTTTCCCTGTATTTTCTCTTTCGATGTCCTTTTCATGCATGGCCCTTTTTCCTAATGCATCTTCAATTCTTGATTATCCTTCATTTCTTGGCACTTGAAGAAGTTGCAATTTGCATTTGGCATGAAGAAGTTGCACCTTGCACTTAGCGTGAAGAAGAATCAAGTTTGATAATATTTCACAAAATTATTTAACTTTTTACAACCGCATATTTTATACACCAAACTCTCGGTTTCAGTCTCAGGCGAGAGAACGGTTGTTTACGTTTGGATCCCCCCGATTTGGGACCGAAGACAACCCCCGACACTGAACTGAAACTGAGAGTTTGTTATGTATGTCAACTGTAACAAATCAAACATGGAAACGTGAATTGAAATGGACCAGGTTTCTTAGAATGTTATTTAGGTGCTTTATTCAAATGTTAGATTCTTTCTGACAAGGTGCTTCAAATTTTAAAACAGAAAATTAATGTAATATTTTAAAAATCATAAAATTGCCGTAACGTGGAGTTTTTAAAATGAAATTTTATCAAGCTACTTTTCACGACAAGTTACACACCGGATGCAATGCGGCGCGAGCGGCGTTGCCAAGGATTAGCGTTTAAAGTTGTACCGGCATTTTCTTTGGAAATTGAGAGTGACTACGGTATCGTTCTTTCATCAAAACTCATTTATTTTCGCGGTAAAGTATATATTTCAATATATGAAAATGTTCAGGAAGATTTGATTGATCTTAATTTCAATTTGCCTCCGATATTGAACAGAGATCTAAGCCGTAAAAAAATAGTTATATACAACGGAGCGACCAGTCGGCGTAAGGAATTATGTTAAATGTAGGAACTTTACTCATTAATATTTTGAAAACTGTGCTGTCAAAGTATTTTAAACTTTACTAGATAGCGAATGTGACACTTATGTACCGTCAGACAGGATAACTATGGTTCAAAATTCGCGAATTTTTAAGATGGCGGCTTCGCAAAAAATGAAAAAAATGTACTCCAAAAATTCTCCTTCGAAGTTATTAATAGAACCAAAGTTTGATCCATATTTACATTCCCGATGTGGTAATTATGGATAAAAAACTTTGTTTCTTAATAAAAGTTTGTAAAAAATTTTTTCTTAGGTCCAGAGATCATATAAAATTTGCCTTTTTAATTGTTTTTAAGAATACCTAGGAATGATTAGAAAAAATAAAATTTTGCAGGTTATAGAAAGGAGAATCTTTTGAAAATTTGTATTTAATTCTTATAATATTTTTCCATTAGGTTAATATTATTTGTAATATAGTTTTTGAAAGACTTTTATTCATACAATATTCATTGAACAACATTTTTTTTAAATTAAATTTTTACATTCTCGTCATAATGAGAAGGTATTGATTTTATGTGAAAAATAACTTTCGTGGATTCCATCAAATGTCGACGTTTTGAGGCCCCCTAAGGCAGGAAAAATAGTTTTTACGTCGGTGTCTGTCTGTCTGTCGTCGTTGTCGTCGTCGTCTGTATACCGGATAACTTTTGAAAGACTAATCGGATTGGATTGTTCTTTCGCACACAGTTTCAGGGGCCAAAAAGAAAGATCGAGTTCGTTAACCAGCTATTTTGGATAAAAATATAAAAAGTTAGAGCATTTTCTAAATTTTTTAGACCATTTTTTCAAAATTCAGAAAATCCATGAACGGCTATCCATAGTACTCAAAAATTCAGACAATTTATCTCTACGATTTTTTTCGAAAAAAAGAAAATTGCCAGAGTTAGAGCATTTTCAAGATCCCCCCCAAAAAACGAAAATTAACATTTTAAGCGAAACAAAGCACAATATGAAAAAAAGTCAAGAGACAAAAAACGTTACTTTTTGGAAGCCCTACAAGAATGTCATGACAACGTTTTGAATTTTCTTGAAAAAATCGAAAATTTAAATTTTTATCGCCAAAAAAATACTGAATTATTACATGCTCATCATAATGAGAAGGTATTGATTTTATGTGGAAAATGACTTTGGTGGATTCCATCAAATGTCGACGTATTGAAGCCCCATGAGTCTGAAAATGTAGTATGCAACAACAAAAATAGGTAAAAAGGAAATCTCTCTATTTATCTAAAACAAATTTCTTCATATACACTCTGTACAATGAAGACAAAAAAAATCTTGTGAAATAAAGAACAAATAATTAAATACATTTTCTTTATTTTGTTCTGTCGTATTCAACAGTTGCGAACAGAGGCACAATATTTAAAAAAAATCACGTTTTGTAAATATTCTAAAAAAACACGAAGGGAAAATTACAGTTTTCAATTCGTAAGATTTGAAAAGATGCGTACTACAGTTTTGTTTTAAAAACGGTCTTAAGCTGATGTCATAATTTGTTCGTCTAAATTATATTCACAAATTTGCTTTTATCCATTTTTTTATTGGACGTGTAGTTTTTGATTTAATCGTGAAAAATAAAATTACAAACAAACAAGTTCAATTTGTGTAAAAGCGACTAGAGATTAATGACAAATAAGGAACGAATATTAACGTAATCACGACAAATAAAATTTGTACTTTTTTTGCTATATCTGAATGAGCAGTTCCGAGCCGAGATACGGATATTAATATAGTACAGTAGAAGTCCGATAAGTTTCTCATTTCCGGGCTGTAGGGGCGAAAAATTCCAGGAATTGCGGACTTATCGGATGCCCCCTCTAGTAGCATGATATTAGGTGCGCGCATGCGTCAGAATGATGCGCAAATCATAAGCAAAATAGCACACGTGGTGGGAGAACCCCAATTAGTGTGCGTGCCGTGCGTGTGATGACATTTTAAGGGGAGTGTAAACTTATCGGACGGCAACTTATCGGACTTGTACTGTATACATTTAATATATTAAAGTTGAACATAATATAGAAAAATTCGCGCATTGGACAAATTTGATTCGAGTGCGAAGCACGAGATACGTGATGAGAATGTGTTCGTTAAAGCCGAAGGAGCTTTAGCAAAAGAGAATTCACAATCACCAAATTACTACTGTCGATGATTTCACATTTAATTGTCAAAGATTTTGCGTAAACGTAGGGAAGTACAAAGACCCAGCGCGAAGCGCGAGATAAATATACTATCGAGCGCGAAGCGCGAGAACCAACAGTCGCGCGCCCTAGGCGCGCTCAAACTTGCAAGTGAAGCGAGCCGCGCGCGGTGAGAATGTGCCCGCGCAGCGGGCACATTTTTTAAATTGTATTCATAATTTCCGCCGCAAAATAAGGCAACTCACTTTTTGCATATTTTTCATATTCATTTTCGATTCTAAAAGATCCAAATAGAAGTTTTTGAGATTTCTTGCCTTGGTGTGATTCAACAGTCGCCACTTTCTGAATTTTGTCTGGCTTCTTGGTGAAATGTAAAAGCTTCACACTTATATTCCAATAGAGAGCACACTTCACGCAACAAATTTACCTGGTGCAAAGTTTCGAAAAGTTCACTATAGCGGCCAAAGAATTAAAACCTATTTAAGGCCATGTGAGCGTAACCTCAAATTTTTTTTTTACATTTTTTTCAAAATCAACTTATATTCACACGAAACGCGGGTGTGATCCTACATTTTTATAATTATGAAAAAATCAAAAAAAAATGTTGTCATACACATTTTTTTTATACTTATAAAAATGTAGGACCATACCCGCATTTCTTAACGCATTTCTTAATTAATTCATTTAGTTTCCCAAATTTTCAACTCGATATCACGTTTCGTGTGAACGTAAGTTGATTTTGAAAAAAATGTAAAAAAAATTTTGAGGTTACACTCACATGGCCTTAACCCTTAAAGTTATCCCTGGGGTCATTTATACCCAGCATTTTTTTAATCGAAGAGTGATTTTTTCAATTTTTAAAATTTTTTTTTCGTACGTTAAAATTAAAAAAATATATAATAACTAATTTTATCTTATAAAGGATATCCAAAAAAATTGTCGTGAAAAAATATTAAAAATCCTTGTTACAATAAAGAAATTTCTGCTGGGGTCTTCAGCGACCCCCCTCATTCTTTATGTTATCACAGAGAGGGGATAACTTTCAGGGTTAATCCAGCCTTCGCCAGTTTGCCTGGATCTTGAGATCCCAGCCGGGGTTCCCATTTCCTCCTTCACCATTACGTCCGATTAATCTCCGTGTTTTTGGTCTTTTTCCTCAAATCGGCAGAGCTCCGCATGCTGGGGTATGGCTATATACTCTAAAAGGTCGCCTGGTTGTATCCGCCTTAGATTGAAGGTTTTATTTTTGGGACCATTCCCTGTTGACTTTAGAGACTGCTTATTTAGTTGTGTATCAGTATTCAGCCTTAAGTCCAGTACAGGAACCCTCTTTCAGCAAACTGAGGACGTGCAGCTAAATGAAATTGTTTCTCACCCAGCAAAGAGCAAAGAGGCACAGTTGGCGCGGCCAGCATTGCACCAGTTATTTCCCAAAAAATAATTTAAAAACTTGCATGTGTTTTATCGAGGCTCTGTCTTCAGTTGAGCCCTGGTCATACTCCAGCCGCCATTTGCCATTTCAATCCAGATTGGTTATTTTTAACTTTTGAATCGTTTCACCAATTGACTGCTGATGTGCTTTCAGACTAGAGTATTATGAAGAAAGATATGGACATTTTTACGAATTCGAAAAGCTGCGGTTTTTCGGACCGCAAGCCAATCAAAACTTAATATTTGGAAAGTTTAGACCCATAACACAATTTCACTTGAAAGTAAAAATATGTTCATATTTGTTCACATTTCTCTTGAAATCTTTGTAAAATCTTCCACTTTGTGATTCTCTTATGCTCTATGGCTTAAAAGTGTCTGAAAGCGTTTAAAAATTACACCTCTAGTCCCTTAATTTCGCAGGCGGAAGGTGATACAAATCTTTGAGCCCCTTCTTCATTTAATCTAATGTTTCAAGCCTCTCTCTTACATAAGTGACTCCAACTTCACTGTTAAATTCTTCAATACCTTTCGGACAAAACTGGAAATATGCGGCAATTGTGATAATAGTTCTCTGACTCATTGTCACGTTTTCTATGTCATGTACCAGAAAGTTGTCAGCAATGACGCCAGACTTCAATCAACACACAATAATATTTGTTCCATAGTTCGAGTTTTGTCTATCTTACCATATGCCTCTCCCCCTGTATGTTCAAAAAAGTTGCACATCCCGAGAATTTGTCTCCACTGCAGAGACTTTATCATTCTGAGGAGGCAGTAATTGCGGTTACTGGAGAAGTTCTTCAAATTGCTGTTCGAGAATATTGAACTCTAATCCTTAAGTTATTTTATTATTAAAATACATACCATAGATTGTGAACCAGATCGGCTATGTGCTGATGCATTTGTGGGATGTCCTACGGGTGGTCCCATAGTTCCAGAATGTCCATTACCTGGATGAGGGAAAGTCTGGAATTGCATAGCTTTACTAGGATCCATCTCCTCACGGAATCCAAGAAGATGGAACGTTGCGTACGGGCAAATTTCGTCCTCCATACCTGCAAATATTTAAATTCCACGGGTAGATTCTGTTTTTCCAACTTGAGTTCTAGTAAAAATAAAATAATTATTTGATCGCGTACATAAGACATTATGTTGATTAAGACTACACGAAAAACAAAGTATCAACTGCCTTGAAAATTTATGTTAAAAAGAAAACCCAAGAAATAGAATAAATAAATAAAATAGAATGAATAAATAAAACTGATTAATTAACTTAAACTTGCTTCATTGCCTTAAATGACTAAACTAGTCACATACTACTGACATCTTTAATAAACTGTCTATTTTTAATTATTTGCACGCGTCGATTGAGGTAATTTATTATTTGTTTCAAATCTAATTCTTATTGTATATGTATAATTAACTCACTATATTTTACGCATGCAACTAGTGAAATGTGTGCGTGACAATTGTGAAAATAATAATAATAATGAAAATGATCTGCTGAGTAATGATAATAATTAATTAATGACTAGATTTACATAGATTTAGTTGAACCCAAAATCGGGTTGTGTTTAAAAATGAAAACAAAAATTTCTCAATAACACGCCTAGCGATTTTTTCCTCTTTGCGCTATAAATAACCAACGGATATTCTCGAAACGAGAAGCACAATAAAACTAGATATTTTGGGTTGAACTTAATAGAGGTTAGCCGTGATGGGTGTAGATAATCTACAATAAAGAAGACATATTTTATTATTTGTGAATAGCAAGAGGGGTACATCCATACACAATGAAAAATTTTCTTAATCTGGGATTTTCGAAAATTAAAAAATAACGTAAAACAAAAAGTAAAGACAGTCCAATTATATTTATATTTAAGAAAATGGGAATATATACAACGAATGATATAAAACAAGTATGGTTATTTATGAAATATCTGACCTACTTTTGATGATATGGTTGAATGTGCTTACATGTTTGCGTAAACGAGCGCGAACATGCAAACGTGCAACATCGAAATAATCGTGACTGCGTGCAAATTGTTGTTAAGTCCAGTAAGACTTACTTATTAGTCGTTTGTGAGGTTTCACCAGCAACGAATCAGTTGAAGTTGGGGAGAGTCGATTGAAAAAAAATATAATAATACCAATGGCAAACCAGTAGAATTTCACGTAAAGTCTAGTTACGTCGTGTCGAAAGAGAAGAAGAGTAGAACCGTAGAAGACCCTCGAACATCCTCGAAGACGAAATCGCGAAAGCGATTTCGCAAGTAATAGAAAGAATTTCTACCAACCTTTGCGAGCTAAAGCGTCTGTACTGCCCATACGCGGTGGTGGCGGTGGACATCTCCTATTCGGTGGATAGTGACTCAATTCCTCGTACATGTGTCTCCTCGGATCCCATGTTGAGTGGCTCCTTATCGAGCCAGGCCCACCTGCCGAATACACACTATAACGACCATTCTACTACCTGTCGCCTACCAAGACTTATTTTAACCCGAGAAATTAACTACAATCTGTTTAGAGCTTAAGATTTATTGTTCAGTTTTAGGTTAAACATTGCAGAGGAGTTAAATGCTTGAAATTTTTGAAATATTTAAGTATAAATAATGTAAAATATATTACAAGGTAGACAATTTCTTAAGTTTTAAATATGAATGAACTTTAAGTGATCATTTAAAATGAATATTTGTTTTAAATGTTTAATTATGCTGTTCAGAGTATTAATCATTTCAACATGCTTTATTCTTGAAAACAGATTCTTTGAGAATTGAAAGCTTTGAAAAGTTCAATATTGAATTCTCAAACTTCTTGAAAAGCTTTACAGTTTTTAAAAGGAGAAGAGTCTTTGTTATTGTAGAGTGTAGAATTCTTTGAAATCTGTGATGTTAATTATTTAAGCACATCACTGCCCTGTTTGAAATATAAGAGTAACCGAGAAGTTATGTAACGAATGTGGAAAATTCTAACAGATTTAGGAGAATAATATTCTAGGAGAAGATATGAAAAAAATTAATGACGTTTAATTTTGTTCCTGTGATTTACTGATTTTCTTGACATGTTTGACAAGACGCCTTTTGCATATCTTTTGCAGGTTGTCCAGCGATTCTTAAGAACGAAATTCAAGGTCTTTTCCAGGTTTTCCAGGTCAAGAAGTCAAGTTTTTTCAGATCTCCTTTTTTTACATCAAATAATGAAATAACCGTTTGTTATGGATGTAAAAAATCAGTTATTTCATTTTTCATTGGCCAACCATTTTTAAAGAAATCAGAACCATAAATAAACAAATGTAGAATTTTTTGCGAACATAAGTCGTATTTGAGATCCTTGAAATATTTGTGAAATCTATGAAACCTTTTGAAATCTTCGTGAGCTCGTTGAAATCTCTTGAAGTACTTAAAATCTTTATGAAATCTTTGAAATATTTGTGAAAGCTTTCTTTAATCTTTGTTTGTGAAATCTTTTGTGTTCGTTTGAAATCATTGAAATGTTCTCAAATTTGTTGAAACCTTTTGAAATAGTTTAACATCTTTGAAATATTTGTGAAATCTTTCGTATTCGTTTGAAATCATTGAAATCGTTCAAAATCTTTGAAATGTTCGAAAACCTTTTAAATCTGGTGTACTGTACCCTTTTTGAAATCTTTGAAATTCTTTTGAAATCTTTATGAAATTCTTATGAAATCTTTGAAATATTTTGTATTCATTTGAAATCATTACAATATTTTATATATATATATATATATATCCTTTGTAAAATCTTTTGAAAGTTTTAAAATCTTTGGAATTGTTCGAAATCCTTGTGAAATCTTTGAAATTTGGTGTACACGCCTTTTTCAAATCTTTTAAACCCTTTAAATCTTTTGAAAGTTTTAAAAGCTTTGTGAAATTGTTGTGAAATATTTAAAATGTGGTATACGCGCCTTTTTTAAATCTTTGAAATCCGTGAAACCTTTGCAAAATGTTCAAAATCCTTTTAAATATTTTAAAATCTTTGAAATATTTTGAAAACTTTTGAATGGTGAAACCCTTGAAAACCCCTTTATATAGCCATAGCTCATTCTAATTCTGAAACTGAATTAACATCGAAATTTTCAACTGAATAATAATTTTTATAATTTGTAAGTTGAATATCACAAAAAAGTGTATACTTTAACATTCTATATTGGCGGAGACGAAATAAAAAACTTATGGAATCATTCACAATATTAAAGTCTGTTCATTGCAATCTATAAAATAATTGGTAAAGTCTACAAAAAATGCCTAGAAATCTCTTTATTTATTCTGTAATGAGTAAAAGATTTCTTACATAATAGACTAAAAGATTTAAATTACTTTTAGCATTTCAATAAAATAATTGTTTAAAAAAAAAAAATAATAATAATTACTCAATGTTCTCGTGAAAAATTCAACGAGATTTCCAGGTTTTCAAGATTATAACAAAATTCAAGGAGAATTCCAGGTATTCCAGGTTTCACCCGGTTTTTTCGTTATTCTAGCTACGCAGCTAATTAAAAAGAAACTTGGTCGATTGCTGAGAATCCAAAGTCATGGATATTTGGTAGCGCTACTTAAGCCACGCAAAAGGCGTTTCTAAACCTAAAAGTTCTTTGGATATAGAATAAATGTCCATAAAATACTGCTCACAAGAGCGTTTTTAGTCGAGGAGTAACCACTTGCAATTGTTTTTTACGCCTTTACTTTCATATATTTAAGTGAATTGAGTACGAAATTGTGAATATTCTAAATTTTTTATAAATATTCAACAAAGCGGTATCTGACGCAGAGATGTATCATGAATGATTATTTTCGTACCAATTATTATCGAACGAATTTATATAGTAGGTAATAGCTAGTATTTATTTGTTCCTCATTTCCTCTCACTTGTTTCAAATGGGAGAGTGATATATAAAATATATTCTGTCGTATTGACCACTGCTCTGAGAGCGGTACCGCTTTAGTGTGTTATACGAAGGGATGTTCAAAATGGTATTAGGCCGGGTCTGGTTGTCCGTTTTATCGGGTTAGCCCGACAACCTGACCTGATCCCACAACCCGAAGTTTAACTGACCGTCTAAAATCTGAGAAACAAACTCGAATAAAGCACCTAGACAGTAATTTAACGATATTGTAATTGCATTATATTTGAGGAATTGACAAATGCGATTGAGAACGCTGCTTTAAGTACAGTGAACTCTTCTGCGCAGCCGCGAGTATCATACAATTTTACGTTTTACTGTACAGCTTTATATACAGTGGAACTCTACTGCGAAGCTGCAAGTACCGTAAAATCTACTGCGAATCTTTAAATACTGTAGAACTCTTTTGCACAGTGTCAAGTTAAGCTAATGGCTTCAATCACTCTCCATAAGTCTGTCGCTTCTCTTCTCTCAAATCGCATTTGTAAACTCCTCAACTATATTTCAATTAAAACTTTGTCAAATCACTGCCGAGGTGCTTTATAAAAAATGTATACATTTTTTCGAGTTTTAAAGAGGCAGTTAAACTTTGGGTTGTTGGTCCTGGTTGTACACAACTATTAAATTGTAAAAACGCACAAAAGTAGTGGCCGTCTGTTGTGATACATCCTTGTGCCAGATATCGCTATGTTGAAATAACACAAATAAAAATCTGGAATATACCTAATTTCCTATGATCTATGAAGTAAAATATTCCATGAACAGTGCATTTTAAACAAAATGCTACGACTGTAAGTTTCTATACACTGAGCGAAGAATTCCCGTGTAGTTCGGGTTTACACCCCAATAGTTCGGGTGGTTTCTCTTTTTTTTTTGTTTCACACGAAGGTTTGGTGCGCTTGCACTACTGAGACGTGCGATCACCCGAACCATTCGGGTGCTCAACCGAAACAGCAGCAACCGAAGTGGTGGGGGGCCCGCCCCAATATTTGGGGAGCTTGCACGAATGATTCGGGTAGTGGCACGAATGATTAAGGTCGTTAGACAACTAGAATCAATTAAAAATCTTACACGTTGATGATTATAGTTCAACCCTGTCCTAAAGCACTACATGTACATTATCGAGTTTTCGATTATGTGATTTACCTAATCATAGAATGATCCGTTATTATAAATATGAGTGATGAACAATAAATTCGACATAACCTAGAAAGAGTGACATTCGGGAAGAACCTGATGTTCATCAGCTGCGGCCATTAGCGAACATGCGCAAACGTCGAACGCGCAACATCCAACGCGGTTGACGACTTGAATCTCCTGAATCATTCGTGGAAGCTCCCCAAGTATTGGGGCGGGCCCCCCACCACTTCGGTTGCTGCTGTTTCGGTTGACCACCCGAATGGTTCGGGTGATCGCACGTCTCAGTAGTGCAAGCGCACCAAACCTTCGTGTGAAACCAAAAGAAAGAGAAACCACCCGAACTATTGGGATGTAAACCCGAACTACACGGGAATTCTTCGCTCAGTGTACTTTCATTAATAATCTATTGAATAAAAAGGATAACAGATTAAACCACTGATGACAGTAAAGTTTGCTACATAGTATATTCAATGACGAGTCATTAGCAAATTGTGAGCTCTTCATCGCATCCACTTGACTTTCGATAGGCTAGTAATAAACATCGTAGAATCTACAATGTAGTAAAACCTGCTATGGTGTAAGTTGCCTCTATAATTCACTTAGCTGATCTCAAAAAACTCTCAAATTTTTAATCTTTTCAATTTAAATTCAGCATTTCACTAATTTGATAGCGTGATTTTTGATTTACTAAAAGTAACCCGAATAATTTAAACAGGGCAAGCGAGGCGACTGCCGTTAGTTTTTTTTTTATATATGGTATGTACATTGTACAGCGTAAAAACACAATCTGAAAGACGAAACGTTAGTAAAAACTTTGAAAGCGAGCAAAGTAAGCAAGCCTATAAAATGATTAAGGTAAGCGTGTTTCTAATCGCATGTGGCATTGTGTGAATAAAGAACGAGTATAAAACGTAGGTTGAGGCATGGTTGTGACTTTCGTAAGTTGATGTAGGTATGTAACGCGAGCGGGATTAAAAAATCGACATCGAATCATGCGTTTAATGACACTGACCACATACTACCCATAGAATGTCTTTTCATTCACTTAGAGGAGCGAACGTGCTGATGCGACATCTAGGATAAGTAAAGGTCATCATTAAAGTATTAGCAAATGTGGCTTACTTATCACTGTACCTCGCTTGATACGATCACACGTATTGTAGTTTGATCCAGGAACTGGAGGTAGTTTCCGGTTCGGTGGTGCGATGTAGCCGAGCTCATCTCGAAGATCCGGTCTTCTTTTATCCAATGTTGCTCCAACCACACCAGTTTGCTGATAGACCACGTCATCTAAAGCAGAAGAAATGTTTAATCCAGTGAATGATAAACAGACATTTTCATTATTAACTATTTGAGTGATTTATTATCTATCTAAGGCAATGCAAATTAAATTTTTTTCAAAGTATATTGTTTACATTGTCCTTCGTAATATTTTTCGTCAGCCGACGAGATTCCTCTTAGTCTAGTCGTTTCTGGCCCTCCATTTCTTCTTGATAGTGCAACGCAAATCACAATAATTCCTACAATAATGACGATGACAGTCGCCCCAACAGGCACCACTACATTAATATCTAGCCAATCCGGCAGGAAGGAGAAGATTCTCTTTACAGCCATGTCGTCATTTTCGTCCTCTATGATATTTGCGTTGCCAGTGTCGCTACGAACGGGAGGTGCAATAGTACCTGATTAAAAGAAAAAAAATTCTAAAAAACCCAGCATACCTTTTTCATTGCCATGACCTTTTCCTTTGAGGACACAGATCACGATGACGGCAACAATAATAACGAGTACCGCCGCGACAACAGGCACAACCAGATTCAAGTTTGACATGAATATTTTCATTGGATCTTCGTTGCTTCCGTTGACCACGTCAGGAATTTCGCGAGCCGGTGCAATGGTGCCTGGAACAAAGAAAAATAAAGTTACCAGTCACCCTTAGCACCGGCTACGCAACTTTTATATCTCACATGAGTTTACTTACCTCCTGTTACAGTTAGAGTTGCAAAGTCGAATTCGCCAACTTGGAAGCCTGCATTGTTATTGGCCGTCACGCGAAGTTGATACCAAGTCGCGGGCTCTAAATCAAGAACAACGAAGTTGCCTCCAGGTTTTACGCTGTTGGAAACTTGATTCCACTCTGGTTGATTTCTAGAAATAAAATATGTTTACCATTAAGTTTTATGTTCCAATACTTCAAGAGCTTTAGCTTAAGAATAGAAGCATTCAAAGTCAACAAGGGCTTTGAATGTTTTCATTTTGCAATTATTAATTTCAAAAATGTATAAACATAAGAGCTTCCTAGCTTGAACATAAAAGTGCTGTGAAGGCATAATGTCAGAATTATGTGAAGTGTAAGGTTTAATGCAAAAAAAAACCCAAAGAAAAAATCTTCCTTAGTTTTGTTCGGATCTATGGTTAAAGTATAAGTACTTAGGTTAAATAAAAAGAGACAAATGTTTAATAATGTCTTTAAGGCTTTCAGCAATCCGTAATACTACACAAAAGTCAAATTACTTCTTCTTGTGCTCAACAACAAAGTAGAGCATTGGACATCCACCATCAGACCATGCATTAAGATGCAGAGTGATGCTGTTCGTCGATACTTCGATAAACCTGGTCGCTTCTGGTACACCAGGTTTTTGTCCCTTAGTGCGAATATTCAGAATATCTGAAGGCTTTCCTGTGCCAATTCTAGAATGAAAAAAAAGGGAATATTATATTTGTATAGTACGTAAACCTATTTCCTTTAGTTGACAATTTCCTACGTAAGAAATCAGTAATAATAAGTTATAGAATATCTTTTTCTTCAAATTATTAATAGAGCGGGATCATGAATCTGCATCGTTTATAAAAATATTCAGTTTTTATTTATTAATTTCATATATTTGAAAAATTATAGGGTTGTCGCTGGATCGGGAAACCAGAACAATCGAGAAACCCCGGCTATTGACAGTGAATATGACTAAATTGATAGCACATGAAATTATGCAATTTTTAATGAATTCGATTTGAATTTCTTCGAGTTTGTAAAACTAAATTTGTAACATTTCAAAGCATGACATCTTTCAATTCACAATGCGCAAGTCCTTGACTTTAAAAAATTTTCATTGTTAGTTTCAAAACCTTGGATTTTTAAATTCTAATGACTCGTCATTTTTAAATTCTAATGACCCGTCATTTTTGTTTTAGATACCACCCTGAAATTGGATTCTTAAAAAAAATACACTTACCCATTGTACGCTGTAACGTATACCTGGTACCTAGACCCGCATAAGAGATTTTCCAGTGTATATTTTTGTGTGTTTGAACCAATTTGAATAGTTTCCCATTCACCAAATTCCAACTTGTAGTGGATTGTGTACCCGTGAATAGGCGCGTTATCGCCAGAAAGCGGACGAAGTTTTAACGTTAAGGAGTTCGTTGTAGTAGCGGTAAGCTGAACTTGTGGTGGTTGTGGAGGAGCTGAAATACGTAAATTATGCAATTTGAAATAGAAATAAAGATTCTACGGATTAAAGTAATAATTGCTATTCACAAAAAGTTAAATTACATGTGATTTAAACATCTTTCTGTGCAATAAAAAATTCTTTCTGAATATAGGTACGAAATAATTACTATGTTGTAAGAATTAAGAATAAGTATAAGAAGAACTCTTACCGTTGACTATTAACTGATGCGTAACAGTGTCATGTCCAAACGAATTTTCAACATAGCAGGAGTATTCTCCAGCGTCTTCTCTGTCTACTTCCTTCAAGAAAAGAGATCCTTCGGGTAATTGTCGTAGCCTATCATTTGGTTGAACCGCATCGCCCCCTCGATTCCACTTAACTTCGGGAGCGGGAACGCCAACCGCTAGACAAGGAAGCTTGACATCCTCTTTGTATGTGGCTGTGAATTTATCATCGAACGATGCGATTTTTGCGGGAACTATATAACAAGATTGAAACAGTATTATATTAAAAAACACTTCACGAAACCGCATTCTAATAGAATATACTCAGGAGTTTCTTATAAGTGTCTTACCACTAATGCTTGGAGAAAGTGTTACAACTTTCGATGCTTGTCCCTCTCCGATGTTCGTACTCGCGGTCACCCAGAAATCATATCTCCGTTTATCACTCAACTTAGTCGCCTCATGCGTTAACTGGTTTGGCGGTACTTTCTGACTTATAGGTTGTTCGGAATCATCAGCTTTGGTATAGACAGTGTACTGTGAAATCACTCCATTAGGCTGAGTGGGAGGTCTCCAAGAGACAAGGATAGATTCAGCTGACATAACTAGTGCTTTAATTGCAATTGGTGCTTCCGGAGCTGTAATTATATATATATATATATATATATATGAAACGCTCAGAGCAAAAGCGAACGAAAAAAAAGAC